>VZTB01015233.1:29682-108782 GCA_013397245.1 Thryothorus ludovicianus | reverse complement strand
CTCTCCCCGTGTGGAAGCTGCAGGTGCCACCTCTGCTTATGGTGGTGCTGGGAGAGCTCTCATGTCTTTTTGCTTCTACCATGTTTTCCAAAACTTACCAGCTTGGATATCTGTTTCGAGCAAGCCAAAAGACACATCTGATGCATTAATATTAACAACTGGATTTTCAGGTACTCTGTGCATTTGAGACTGTTGAGGAAATAAAATAGGTTGGTTTTTTGTTTCATGTGGAAAAAAAAAAACAACTTTCTTTGCATGTCAAGTTTCAGAATGACTGAAATAGTAAAACACAGAGACACACACACACCCTTCAGTTTTAGGCACACACCCAGCATAAAAAATTCAGCCAGGATAATTAAAATTTGGCAAAGTTACAAGTAACAGAAATGAGGACAAGTCTTGCATAATCTTAACCCTATCTGGCTCAACTTTTTCAATTATGATGATAAAAACTTTCCTTCAATCAAGCACACACAGTCCTTTCTCCTCTATGTTTTCACTGACTTCTCAAGGAGTGAGATAATCCTGTTATTTGTTCTTAGGCCTTATTGTTAAAAGCTTTTAGCAATAAAATGGTTTTTCTTGCCTAAATAAATGAAAACTCAGTCTTCTCTCTGCTCTGCCAGTGTAATTCCCCTCATTCCATCTGACCTCCTCATAGATTACCCTGTGTGACCCACATGAGTGCTTCCCAAATCCTTGCCTCTTTCAGAGATTTCCAGGTGATCTGCATTGGTTTCTTTTTTGCTTGTACTTCCCATCACCTGTACATACCTAGTTACCTAGATTTTTTTTCATGCTTTACATTGATAATATCTTTTTAGGTCAGAGACCACTGTTCTGTTCTGTTCCCACAGTGTTCCAATGCAATCCTTGCACAAGACTCATCTCAATGGCAGTGCACAGATACAAATAAGACAAGAAAGACATGTACAACTAATGGCTACAAGCAGATCTTACCAAGAGTTTCAGCTAAGACATTCCAGCCATCAAAATTGTGTTATTCTCCCTATTAATCCCTAGGTCAAAACACAGTTTTCTAACGTTTGCAATTAAAATGCAGCCAGACCTGATAATGAATCACTGAATCTCTCCACAGAAACTAATCACCTCTCCCAGAGCATCTCTTCTCATTGACATTCCCCTTGGCTTGGGAGTGACTCACCAGCTGCTGAGCTCTGAACTTTGAAATGTTTGCTTTCACACTGAACAATTTGGCCTCTGTCACTAACGAAGAGTGAGGACAAGGCAGAGAGACCAACCACTCTGTGCCAGAAACCTCACCCTCAAAACAATCTCAGTAAAAAAAATTCAGGAGTTTTTATACTACACATTAAAAATTATTATTGATTAACCCTTTTCAAGGCTCTCCTATACGTGGAAATAAACAGAAGAGATGCTACTCAGCTCTGCCTATAGGAGCTTATAATCAAAGTCAAAATCAGCAAAGATTTTTGCTTTTTGCCTCAGTTTTCTGCTCTCCAAGTGTGTGGGGGACAGGACCTGCTCTGGGCTCAAACTTCTGGCAAAAATGTGAGTGAATTATGGTCAGAGACCTCAGTTCTATACCTGAAAACACAGAGCACTGGCAAAACACTGACTGTCATAATTTGTTTCTCCAACAAAAAAGGGAGAAAAAGAGAGAAAAATATGCTGGAGTAAGAAGACTAAGGGCTGTTTGGTTTTGACTGAGTTCTCGTAGATTTATGGAAGTATCAAATTCAAGCAGCTTTTGAGATAAGTGGATGCACTTTATTATTAAGTCATACACAGAAATTTCAAAAAAAATTACTTTTTCTGGAGTAGCAGTGATACTTTCTGGAGGCAACATTTTAAGACTGCTTAAATATGGTAAGTGATCACACTTCTCATCTAGTGATTCCAGTCAGTTCCAATCCAAACCATTCCATGATTCTATGTTTTTGGGAAACGTCTGAGATCAAACGGAACTCTCAAGTAGAAACCTGTTTGCTGCAACAGTAGAGGTTGGCTGTAATTTTTATCTAAACAGAAATGGCACATTCTGAAATGTCCTATCAGTAAAGGGATATGAAAAAAGGACCACCAGAGAGGAGGCTGATCACTTCCTGTAGTCCTAGACCATTCAGACTGGGAAAACTGAGGGCTCCCAGTCTGGAAAGAAAAGGAGACTTACACCTGAAAAGAATAAGTGGTTTTGAAAACAAGCTGGGGACCTGGAAAGCAGAAGGTGAAAATCCTGAGTGGAGAAAAGACCCTGAGAGTGGAGGGAGGCCTTGGAGGTGGGACAGATGCATGAGGGCAAGTCCAGGGGGACACTCAGGAGCCTCAGTAATGGCCAAGGGTTGTACTGATGAGCACCAGCTCAGTGCAAACTGACAGGACTTCCTTCCCAAATAGCCCAGGCCAACAGCAACCTCCCAGCAGGGAAGGAAAGATGAATCCATGAATGCAAACACTGTGTGGCAAAGTGCATGTGTGAGTCTGAGATAATGAGGTTGGGTAAAAATTCCGGTATCCATGGTTCTTAAATAGACTACAGCAACAAGAGACACTACAGGTTATGGAACACATCATCTTATCCTTGGCAAACCCTCACAGGCTTTATATATCCACTCTAAAAATGTTAGTATGGCTCTATATTTTGGGGTTATTTCAACAGAAATTAATAGCCCAAAGAAAGTTTCCCAAAGAAATGGACAGATTAGATAGAGTGTAAGGCATGTGTAAGATACACATTCCAAACATTGCCATGATGATTCTCCTTATTATCCCTCACTGTCTGCTCTAAAAGGATCTTGTAATCCATCTCAGGCAGATCTGGACTCCCGTGGGATGTCAGTGACACTCTCTGTGTGTGCTTGCCTGGGGTACAAGGCTTAAGCCTGCAGGGCACATGTCTAGGATCTAACCTGACAGCTCCCATGTCGTAAATAATGGACTGATCTGAATGACAGATGCTGGCACAGCTTAATCTCTTTGGGAAAAGGTATTCCCTGCACTACTAAGGATAGTATGTAAACCCCTGCAATTCTGAGTGAGAAACACTGAAAACTCACATCCTTATTCTAGTCTCAGCTTTGAAATAGATCCCTTCTTTATTGCTTAAGTTTAAGGGCCTTTTTTTTTTTCTTTTTTTTTTTCCCCTAGCAGTCTGACTGGCACACAAATGCAGTATTGCTTTGCATCCAGGGAAGAACACAGCATTGTAATGTCATTGTTCTCCAGATCTGTCCAACAGTATTTTGGTACTCAGGGTAAGGCACCCCATGGGACAGAGAACAAAGCTGCATCTTTATCAATGATTAGAGTCATCCAGGACCCACAGTCTGAGATGCAGACTCCTGACTTTCTGCTTGGGATCCTTTCTCTCGCCGTTATAATTGAATGTATTAAAGCAAAGGGACCCACAGCTTTTGGGTACCTTACTTAAAAGTTTTTTTCATTGACAAAGCAAAGTATTAAGTGTAACTTTTGGAGGCATTGCACTTTTTTTTCTTCATTATTGGGCTTTGTGGCTAGCAGCTCTGCATTTCTGAAAAGATAGTAAAGTGCTGCATCCTCTATTGCTCTCCCCCAGCAAAAAGCCTCATGTGAAACCTGCTGCTGCATGGCTGTAAGTGGCTTAAGCTAAAGTCATTATACCAAAGTCTACAGCGTGCTCATAAACCTGAACCATGAAATATTTGCCAACTATAAATAGAAGACTGTCAACCAGATAAAAGCAATCTTTTCTGAAAACACTTTCTGGTGCTCATGGACAACTTTTGCAGTCATTATATAAAAAATGGATAGCAACTACTTCTGCTAACCCAAAGGATTTAAGCTTCTTCAATACTTGCACATGATCTTACTGACTTGGCTCTTTTTTGTTGTTGTTGCAGAGATGATGATAAAAACAGTCAGCAGCCAGAAAAATCTATACAAAATGAGATGCTGCTGTGGGCCAGCATACAGAATCTAGTCTACCCTGAGACTCCTTTGATGGGTGAGTGAACAGCAGCTAAATCAAGCAGCCTGTGTAATGTCATTGCCTTGTCTTCCTCTGTACCTAATTCAGCACATCACTCCTCTCCCTTAGTAAAAACAAGCATCCTGTGACCCTTGCTGTGCTGGACTTGTTCCTCACCTTGTTACCTGATGACTTTTCAAGCCTTGGTCCAGTAAGCAGAGGCTTAGCAGCAATCCCTGCAATCTGATATCTTCTCCTCTTGCTGTTTTCTGAAATCTCTTGGCATTAGCCCAGGCAGACAAGTGTGAACATGAATGCTCATTGACCATACTCTTGTACTAACTTGATTTTAATTTCTGGAGGCAAGGGTGTGTTTTTGTGTTTAGTTATTGGAGCAGATACAAAATGACCCAGAATACTTTCTGTTGTGATAATTCATCATAAAAGCAGCAAGAAATACTTCTATATACAATTCATTTTCCACATGTGAATGACTGAATTAAATGTGGACCAAGGAGTTTATCAGCCACTCTATGTCTTCCTTCTGTTAACATGGTATGAAGAAAGCATGTGACTGATATAATTACATTTACTGAGACCTTTGACAGGTCTGAAAGCTGAGGAGGCTGCAATGTATTCATGCCTTGCATTTTCATGGCACTTTCTCATTTATAGAATTTCTCCACACAAATATGCTGTAGCTCTTGATCCCTGCTGATATCTCTGGCATTTTTATCTGTGGGGAGTTTATGAATCCACAATATAATATATCCTGAAAACAGCATAAAATTCTCTTGCATCAGGGGAAAAAAAAAGAGTGATACAGAGACACAAGAACACTTGCTGTTATAAAATCTCATTTTCATTTTGGAGACCATTTTGGAAAAGCTATTTGTGTTCGGAAGTTAAGCATCCTTCAATAGGTGCAACAGAATCCAGTCTGAAGTTCCACTCCCTGGGTTGCTGTTGGTTGCACTTTGCCTCATGGACTCAGTGGGAAAGTAGGCAAGGAAGGAAAGGAGACACAAAATAATAATGGAAAAAGAAATGCACCTGGGATTTACTCAGTAAATATCACTGAAAAGGAAGTGAGTGGGAGGGTTAAAGAGAAAGCCTGTGTTCTCATTAATAAAGAGAGAGGTTATTCTGTGAGAAAGTGCAGTCTTGACCATACAAAGTGGCCAGTGCCACAGACTGGATTCTAGAATTACCTACTTCACTGCATGGATGAAACTCAGCTTCTTAAAGACCTGCACATTATCCTCAAAAGGCTCCTTCCTAAAAAAAATCTGTTCCCTCAGTGTTGACCATCATACCCTAGTTCTGAATCATGCCCTAAAACGTTGTGTGTGCAGCTTTGCAGCACTCTCTAAGTGCAGCTCCCAGGAGCTTCATCCAATTGTTTATGGATAGGTATTGTGTCGATATTTTATAGTGCTCTAATATAGTGATGGTCCTGCAAAGTTCAGGATGTAAAGCTTTAATGGAAATTGGAAAATACCATTCCAACTCTGTCTTTTTAAAAGGCAGAAATAATGCTGGAATTGTCTGTGCAGGTATTTAGAGATGTATATTGAAATTCAAGAGTAAAATGAACATGGAAAGAGTGATATCAATTTCTTTCTCATCCATGATTCATCTACTTCATGTAATAGCCAGTACAGCTCACACTGAACAGCGCAGAAAAGATTCATTTCTGTGCTGCAAACTCTGTGTGGTTTTTTGATGGGATTCCTGTAGAGGTAATTCCATGTGAAAATTATAACTGATTCCCAAGTAAATACAAACTACAGAGGAAACAAAGTCAGAATGCTAACACTCAGGGTAGGCAGATTTGCACCTATTGAAAACTGCAGTGTAGGGACTTATGATGTCAAAATTCACTGTGTTCAGTGCCAGTTTCTTACTCCCTAAGAGTTCGTTGAGCAAGAAATCAAGGTCTTTGAATTCTGACTGTGTATCAAAGAAATTATTCAGGGAACAATCTGGAAAAGGCAGCAGCATTACTTATCTGCCTCATAGGTTTCTTGAAAATAGAGTAGAATATCAAACATTTCCTTTCTAAATCTCACAGTAAAGGTCAAGTGCACTAAATTGCTGCAGTTGTACAGAAGCAAGTGGAACAAAAAGCAGGCTTCACTATAGATCAAACTTCCACTTTCATATTCAATGACTTTGCATCCTTCCCTTTTAACACTGGAGTGTTTCAAATATTAGCTGATTTTAATTGAAAAAAAAAATATATTTTTAGAGCAAAAACTGCTGGAGTGGAGGGGGTTGTAAAAAAGTGAAGGGATTCAGAATTTCTCACTGAGAGAAAAACTCACAGGAGTTGTTTATGTGTTTTCCTTTCAAAGGCTGTGGTGAGAAGTAAAAAGGCAGCTCTGCTGATTTCCTTTTGCTGTGGATGCAACAACCTTGCCAGGTAAAAGCACCAAGAAAGGAGAAGCTTGCACCTTCCTTAGAATAACTAAACATGCCTGGAAGAGAAAAGTTTTCAAGATGATGTGGAATGGGCAGAGAAGAAACTTGGCCAGGAAGGAGCTGCAGCCTGGGCAGGAGGTAGAAGGTGCCCATGTCAAATCAAAGAATCACAGAATGGTTTGGGTTACTGACAAACATTTGATGATTCTGAAATAAAGCACTGTTCTTATTTGAATTTATTTGGAAGGGGGTAATGGAAGATTTTTAAGCTGAAAAGCACATTTGATTTTGAAAATTAATTGCAGAGTACCCTATGTGGTGTTCTCCAGACAGAAAAATCATTTTGGCTCATGCTCTTTCTACCAGTCTGAAATGCAAGACATTTCCAATGACAATCTACCTAATTCAAATAAAGCAAATGTTATTTTCCCTGTATAATGTCAGAGCATTATCATCCTTTCTCTCTGAAGGTCTGGCATGAACACAATGACATCCAGAAGAGTCTATAAAGTGCTTTGAATATTAAAACAGGGCAAAGAACTGGGATTTGTACAGGGAATCTACCTAATGGCTCTGCTGGATGAGGATGCAAAATCCTCATATACACATACACATGGAATCATATAACTTACTTTATTTTATAGTTTCATTCAGTCAGATCATCAGAAATTTTCTAGGAAAAAGAACAAAAAATTCCAGTATATACGATTGTGCAGAATGTAGCAGAACTGTGCAGAACTGCTCAGCCTGTACAATACAAAGAACAGAATGAAAAGCTAAGGAAAAATAACATTTCAAAGAGAAAAAAATCTTGATATACAGAGCATCAGTTTAGTATGTTCCCAACAATATCATCTAATAAACAAAGAGACAACTGGGAACACAGAACTGGAAAGAACAAGCAGGGTCATCAAGTCTAAGTCCTTGGAAGAGCAGGCAGCTTTTGGGAGTTATCAGCTCAAAAAGAGTCTGTGGAGAAGCTCTGACTCTCAGTCCCACATTCCCTTCACAGTTGTGCAAACTCAGGCACCACCAAACAGAAGAGTGAATCAAGGGCATGGCTAAAGTGCTTGAACCTCATTGTTGGAAAAAAAAACAAAACAAAATGGAATAAGGGATAATTTAGGTTGTAATTAGTGCTCTAGGAACAAATCAGTCATTCAGTCTGGGTGAGGCCTACTTTACACCTGAAAAGGAAACTGCCAATAGCAACTAGGCATAGAACCCTGCTGTTATCCCTGTGTGGATGTAGCTGAAGTGCAACAGTATTTTATGTGTGAAAATGATGCAGAGGCAATCAGTCTGGCAGATATTTAGATCATGTGAGAGAATTTTTTTTCCCCCCTATTCTTTCTGTGAACATACAGACCCAATGCAAAGGGACATCCTCCTAAAAGGCAGCACTAGTGTTGAGAACAAAAAGAAATCCTCCTTTCATCTACATCAAAAGAAGATGTCTGAGCTGATCTGAGCCTTTTTACAAGTGGAAGGGTGCAGATATTGTCCAGTTGACACAGCTGGACAGGGAACACACACAGACACATGCTGTGAGCTACTGAAGCTAGTTACTTCAGGATCAAAACTCTCAATTTCCTGCTGCCTTCTGAGAAATTTCATGCCGCTCAAGCCTGTCCTGAGTCTGAGAAATAGGATTAAGGACATCCATGACATCCATTTGAAAATAGGACACAGGGAAAAAAGTCAACGAGGGCTCCCAGCTGACAGGACAAGACCAAAATCGTTAGGTACCTCCAGACTTGTGTCTTTTCCCCCTCAGTGTCTGCCTTTTCCCTGAGTCATGACCAGGCTGAAGTCCTGGAAATCAGTTTTACCCCACATTTCTGAGCTGCATTCCTCAAACTGCAAGAGTAGCCCTCCACTCCCACTGTGGGGCCACCCAGAGCATATCAGGACTGGCCATCACATGGAACAGACCCTATCAAATCTTTCCAACCTGTATGTGCTTGTGCTCTACCGAGCTCTGCTGTAGTCTTGGTCCCCCACCAGCCCTGAATTTTTCCCCTGAGGTTGAAACAGCAAGTGGTTGTTGCATTAAAGATAATTTCTTGTTGGGAGATAGAGATGGGAAATGATCCTCACCTGCCTTTGAGACTTGCACAGATTCTGGAACAAATGCACATTTCATAAGTCCTTGGAAGATAACAAGTCACAGCATGAAATGTGAAACAGCTGCTTCATGCAGCAGCAAGGACAAGTAGCCCATGTGGATTTGTCAAGAATAAATTGTGTTGAACTGATCTAATCTCCACTTTTAGCAATGTAACAGGCCTTAAGAATAAAGGAGAAGTAGCTGTCAGAAATTTTACCCCCTTACTGAGGTTTTCAAAAGGGCTGCATGTGGCATTCTCATAAGTGAGCCCCGGCAGCCTGGTCTAGATGAGGCTGTGATCGATTGGGTGCAAAGCTGGTTTGATAATGTATCAGAAAGGTTATCAATGCTGCTTTGTCAGAGAGGAAGGATGCAGAAATGGGTTCAGCCAGGTCTCTTCTGGATACAGTCCTGGCATATGCTTTCATTAATGAATTAGATGATAGAAAAGAAAGTATGGTTATTAAATTTTCAGATGGCATAACGCTCAGAGACGTCGTAAGCACAGGAGGACAGGGTTTGAATTCAGAATGATTTGGAAGAATTGTATAACATGTCTGGGGTGGGAAAGGGGAAGCTAAAATTCAGCAGGGACAAGTGCAAGTCCCCAAACTTCAGCTTACACTATACACCAATACCAAAATTTGCCAATAGCAGCTCTGTAGCAAAGTGTGGAATTGCAGCAGATGACAAGGTGAATTCCTTGTTTAAAAAAAAGAAACTGCCATCACACAAGAGTAAACAAACAGGATTATAACATTAAAGATGTGCAACAGTCCTTCCTTTGTCACTGGAAGGATTTCAGATACCATGGCATATACAATTTTGAATGTGTCAGCTCAGTAAAAAGGTGTGCAGCAACAATCTGGAGGAGAAGAGGACTACCTGAGATGTAAAAAACATGGCCAGAGTAGAAAGACTAGCAGGCTCAGTTTTTATTTAACTATAATAAGTCTCACAAGAAGCTCTTCAACAAGCTTCATGTATTTAAAGGGCTTGTTGCAAACAAGAGTACAATAATCTGTTTTCTATGTCTCCAAGGAATAGGAAACAAAACAAACAAAACATAGCTTTCTTTACAATTAGAAGTTTTAATTTGAATTTTTCAACAGTGAGACTTGCAAAGCGCTTGGAAGATTTCTTTTCAGACATAGCTTTGTGCTAATGGCCTGACCTCAGCTGGATCGATACCTTTGATGCAGGAGTCAGTGTGTCCTGTTGCAAGCAAGTCCTCATAAATTTCAAGTACCAAATGACTGGAAGTGAGATCTCGTTGGGAATCTCAGCAGCAGTGAGCTCCAGACTGGCTCTGTCTCAAGTCTGGCAAAACCCACTGAGTTTCAGTACAGAATCTCAGTGTGGGTTATTCCATCTGGGCTTTGCTTGTGGCATCAGTCTCTCCCCCTCTTGCTGCCTGAATTGTTCAAAGAAAGTTGTTTGCATGGAAGTGAGAATGGCAACACATTTTATAGTTTCCATAGGGTGGCAAAAAAATAAAAAGCTTATTGATGACTGCTGAGGTCTTTGTTAAACATAAGAAACCTGTAGCTTGAACGTTGCATTTATTTAAGCACCGTTGTCTCTTGGTTCATGGGAAGAACACTCCAGGGAGTCAAAACCCACTCTTTGTATGGCTTAGAGTGATCTTCATTAGATATGCTACTTAGGCTTTCATTGCAATTTAATTTGCTGAATGATATGGCAGTTGCCCATGATAGATTGCTTTGTTTCTCCTGCAGTACCATTGCCCAAGTGTAGGGAAACATGTTCCCTTGAATGTGGTTCCTCTGGCAGTGAGGAATCATTTGCATTCAATAATTACTAAACCTGTTGATCCTCTGGATTCATGTCAGACCTGATCCTCTTGCACTGACTCAGTG
The DNA here is from genome assembly GCA_013397245.1 of Thryothorus ludovicianus. Taxonomy (NCBI): domain Eukaryota; kingdom Metazoa; phylum Chordata; class Aves; order Passeriformes; family Certhiidae; genus Thryothorus; species Thryothorus ludovicianus. The sequence goes on along the minus strand of VZTB01015233.1, from coordinate 98,437 downwards.
CTGCATCACCTGAAAATTGTCATTGCTGAAGTTGGACTCTCGAGGTCTGAGATGAGGCTGCAGAGCCCAGAGGAAGCCCAGAGGAAGACAGAAAGGCAGGTGGTGCTGGGGGCCATGCAGCCAACAGGGACAGTAGCTTCTCTTGATGGGGATGGCCTTTTCCCCAACAACAGCACATTCACAAGCTTCCACTCTGACACCAAATATGTTCATCATTCGTGTAGGACAGTACATGCAGTGCCTTTTGTTTTCTGGCAGTCTGCAAAGTCATGTTTCCTTTGAAGTCTACTAATATGCAGTATATTGATATTGATCTGATTGATCAACCTCAAGACCTTTCAAAGAATCGGAAAACTGGTTGGTGTTAAAGTCCACTCAAGGTGAATTTAGGATCAGCCTTTCATTTGTGAGCTTGGAAATCTGCTGACTCCAACAGGCATGAGAAGAACAGCAGCTGCTTTTTCATTTTTGTTTTGCCGACTCAGAGACTCCATCACTGGCCACAAGAGCCCTGATCATGAAATTTAGGAACCTTCAACTTTTTATGTACTGCTTATAGCCATTAAAAACCTGCATTTGGTGTAGAGGCAAATTGAGGGAGAAATTAAATGCTGGGATCTAATATTTTAGATTTAAGGTAGCCATAGATTGTAAACATATATTTTAAAGACAGAAGGAGCCTTTGTAAATTTGACTTTGTATAAAACAAGGCAAGTGTTATAGAGTCATACCTTCAGGTGAGTGCGATTATGAGGTTTTCAGATTTCAGGGGGTAGAGAATCTGCCATATCCTGAGGTGAACTCTCTAGCATTAAAAATATGCAGCTTATCTGTAGTCAGAACTTGTCCAGCTCGAGCTACCAGCCTGTGAAGTGTTATGTACTTGTATGTTAAATTAAAAAGCCCTCTGCCCTTATATATAACATTTCCCTGAATTTCTATTTGGAGCTATTTCCACTCACTGCTTTTACATTTCATTACTGCTCTGCTGCAAGAGTTCAAAGTTTTCAAATGGAAGTCCTGTGTGGTTCCAGGGGATGATGCTCTCCTAGGCCAGGCTGTTTGCAGTGCAAGACAGGGTAAAGGGAAATGCAAGCACAATTCCCATCAACACTGAATAACAGGTTTAACAATTCCCCCTCTCCCCCCTCTCCTCCACCCCTGAGTATGGATTATATCCATGTCTCTTCACCAGGGGCATATATCCTAGCAGTTTACCATTGCCTGATATTAACAGCTGAAGTTTTAATGAGCACAGGCAAAGGAGCATGCTTAGCAACAATACATAAAGTACAACAAATACAGGATAAGCAGTTTGAGATTAGATTTTAATACCATCTTAATGACAACACCAGGATCTACTTATTGCTCTGCATAGCTATGTCATTAGCCATGATGCCAGAATACTGCAAAGAATATGATCTACTGGGTTTTCCACTTTGGGAAGTGGCATTTTGGAATCAATCAGGACAAAGGGAAAGGAAGGGGCAACAGACAGCAAGGTTTCAGGACATATCTCAGTAACATATTCAATCTGCTCAAGCAGCTTGATGGCATGGTGAAAGTGCCCTCACTTGCAGTTTCACAGATTTTCTCTTGTTCCCAACAAACTAGAGAATTATAATGGCAATATTGCTGCTGTTTTTTAAAGATTCCTTTTTTTTTTTTTTTTTGCATACTTTACAATCCCTTTTAGCTCCATACACTCCCAGACATGAAAAGCATGTTACTAATAGACACAAACAGGCTTCACAAATTATGTTTGTGGGTTTTGGAGAGATGATTAGTTAAACAAAATGTGAGAATGCTAATTGGCTAAAACCAAAAGTGAAAGCTTTGAGATGCTATGTAGTCCCCAAAGAAGCTGAAGTCAACTTGCCTTTCAGGAATCACCAACCAAGATGCAGAAGGGAAAGGTAGTCAAAATTGGAAATGGAACCTCAAGCCCAAACCCTGTGCAATGTAGAAGAAAAAGAGCAACATTGAGTCGGAAAGGTTTGACATGAGACATGCGAAATTTGTCCCTCAGCACCTGTGTAAGATGATGCTCTGGAAGGATTTTCCATGTTGGACTCAATCCTCTAAAAAGACCGCAGTTACTAAAAATTAATTCTCATAATTTTCATATCCAAAACCAGGGACAGCCTTGTCTTTACTTGGCCCCAGTGCTCACACTGCCTTTAACCTCATGTCCTATACCAGGCAAGCTTTAGGAAGGTCTGATGCATGCACACATTGAATGGGGTGACATAAATGGGGAAAGAGCAGAAATGAAGTGGGGAAATAAGACCTGTATGAGTCTAAAGAATTCATCAATGACAGGAAAAGGAACAAGACCACAAAGTGTTCAACATCTTCAATGTTGCCACTTTGATACAGCCTCTGCTAGAGTTGGCATCAGCTTCAGGAGCTACTTCACACACTGTCCCAAATCTCCTCTGAAAAAAACCCTGAAGTGCAAAAGACTTGAAGCTCATTGTCCTGCTCTTTCATCTCCAGTTCTCCATGCTGCCACAGAAAAAGCCAACTGAGCAAGGCACTTCAGTCCCTTTACTCCTTTCTTTCCTATGACACATGTCTTGAAATAATCAGCTGCAGGAAAACTGAATGAACTGTTGTGATGTAATTGTGTGCCCATTACTGCCATGCACTCATTTATCTCTGCATGAAAGCCCACTGATATAATGAATCTAGTTACCATGACACCAAAAAGTCACAGCTGGTTTGAAATATTCACAGAGGTCAGGGGCAGAGCAATGTAAAAATCAGTTTGTGTTCATCAGTTCATCTGGAGTTGTGCTTCTGTCATCCAGAAAACTTTCAGCATTGATTCAGATCTCCTTGTGCTGATCTTTGCTATAAGGAGAAGAAAATGACATGACACTGAAAAAGGGAATTAATGGCCTGTGTGTCAAGTCTCTGCCTTTCTCCCTTTTTCTCTGAATGCTGTAAGAACATGCTGAGCTCCCACCAGGCCTGACTCAGCCCTTCCTTCCAGGAAAGACACAACACTGCATCTTTCTGTGTGTTGGCCAAAGGGGAACCAGGAAACAAAGGAGACAGGGGGCAAAGAAAAGAATTTATGAAGGAATGAGAGGCTTTTGATGATGAGAAAATAATGAAACACAAATGTCAGAGGGAGTGGCCACAGAGAAAACATCACAAAGAGCAAAGTTAAAGAGAGGTGGGAAGAAGATGTTGATGATAGGGGGGAGAACAAAATGAAACAGAAAAGAGTCTCAGCAAATTTCCATAATGTAACACTGATGAAGCCTTTTATGATTATGACAGGGATTCTCAGAATGTTCCCTTGCAGGAAGTTTGCATACTCATATTTTAACAACTCTGAACACTTTCCCAGACTCAGTAAAAGTGGAAACTTTCTCTGCTGGTGCTTTCTACTCTAAATCTGCGCTACCCCTGTGCATCACCAAGTTCCAAGGAGCTGTATCTCTGAGGTCTGCTCTGGATGGGCTGGCACATCAAGCCCAGGTCCGTGCTGCCTCCAGAGGGTGTGACAGCCCTGACTGTGAACTCTGCAGAGCCAGCTGATGCTGCTCTGCAGGAAAGCTACACTGTGTCCTGCCAAAGGAATGGAGACATTGTTTGCACAATATCTTGTGGGATATGGATACAGGTTGTTTTTTATCCAGAGCCAGACAGAAGCCTGAGCTGGTGCAACCTGTGTGTTTCATGCAAAATACCTGGGAAAATGATGAGATTCTGGGCTACCTGAAGCAAATTAATATGACATTAAAAGCTTCCAGAAAACTCAGCTTGTACTTACTTCCAGTCCAGACTCAAGGCCCAACCCAATGTGCAAACAAAGAGTACAGATTATTGCTATTTACATACCAACTCTTTATCTGACTATCCTTTCAGGCTTGCTCATTTTCTCAGACTGGATGTTTGTCTGCAATATTTCCTAAGATAAATCTATGAAAGTATTAATACAAAAAAATATTACAGTTGTCCCTGGATGAATTTTTGAAAGGTGTACACCACTGTTCAATACTAGTTAAAAAAAAAAAAAAATAAGACTGCCAGACAAAACACCCTACAGCAGAGAGGAAGCTTTAGAGTTCCATGGAGTAATTTCACCAGTCCTTTCTGTCTGAAACACATTTTGCTTGTGCAGATGACAAGTACAGGATAAATCCATCACAGTCACCTCAAGAGGACTGACACCAGCAGTTTAGTCTCTCCAAATCCTATGAAGTGATGAGAAATAGTCTCTGATCCCTTCAGGACCTCTGCTGCAGACTTCAGGGGGAGGACTCTCCAGTGGATTCCCCTCAAAATTGCATGAGCAGTAGTTGTATCCCCAGTCCAGATTCACCAGCTCCCCAAAGGCTGCTGGAAGGGACCGTAGATGGTTGTTTCCCAACCAAAGTGTGTGCAGACTTCTTAGGAGGCAAATATCCTCAGGAAGGCTCTCCAGTGAGTTAAAGAGCAACAGGAATGTTTCCAGTTTCTCCAGGTGCCGAATGCTGGAGGGGATGGTATCTATTTTGTTGTCACTCACATCCAGAAAGGTGAGGCTCCTCAGCTGGCAGAGGGGTGCAGGCAACTCAGTGAGGCTGTTGTTGGCAAGGTGGAGGCTGTGCAGCCTTTGGAGTGCCCCCATCTCTGCGGGAAGCGAGCTCAGGCTGTTGTTGCTCAGAGTGAGCCTCTCTAAGAGGCTCAGAGTGCCAATTTCAGCAGGGATTTTCTTCAAGTTGTTGGAGTCCACATAGAGGCAGGTGAGGTTCCTCAGACGACCGATCTCCTGGGGAAGCAGCTCCATCCTGTACCTCAGGCAGCTCTCACGTTCTGGGCTCATCTCCAGCACCTGCAGCTGGTCCAAGCCAAAGACCTGTGTGGGAACTGACAGCAGCTCTCTGCCAGAGATCTTCAGTTTCTTCTTCCCTTCATATTTCGGATTGTGCTCTGTAAGGTACCTCCAGAGTGGATCAGAACCTGGACAGGCACATCTGGCAGAGGTGACAGCATGCATGTCCCACCAGAACAGTGTCTGCTTGAATGGAGACTGTCAGTCACAATTACTTACTTGCTCCACAGGCAGCCTCTGAGGTTTTTTTGGTGGATCAAGGTTCTCTGTCAGCTTTGTGCTCTGCTGAGCAAGTTACCAACACACATGCAGAGTGTTTGAGTTGCTCAGATACATCCCACTGAGTAAACATTTGGTATTCTCACATGTAATATCGTGTAAGATGTTGTCTGGGTGAAAATAGGACGGTGGACGGAGACGAGAGATCTCTATAAGCTGAATCCTAAAACTTAATTTTTATTACAAAAGGTAGGGGCGAAGCTTGGACCCAGTTTAGAGCTGCTTGCAGCAGCTCTGAGCTGGCCCACGTGGGGGAGGAGGAAAGGCTGAGGGACAAAAGGCCCAGGTGAGGGAGGACAAAGCAAGAGAGGGGAAGAGAAGAGGTAAGAGAGTTAAGAGGCAGGAGGTAAGAGGTAAGAGAGTAAGAGCGTAAGAGAAAAGAGAGCATAAGGGGCAAGAGAGGAGAAGATGTAAGAGAAGTAAGAGAGGAGAGAGCAAGAGAAGTAAGAGAGGAGAGAGGTTAGAAAGTAAGAGAGCAAGAGAAGTAAGAGAGCAAAGTTCTGGTTACAATGCAATAAATCTTTTTCTATGTTGAATATTCTAAATTCCACTAACCAATCTCCTGTAACATACAAATTCTACAGTATTTGCATACAGCCAATAAGAATCCTTACATTAACATACCTATCACCAACCAGAGGCTCTTGCATATCAAACAAGGGGATTACTCATCCCGGACATACCAGCTAGGGTTTTGGTATGTCGAAGGCCGCCTTCATTTCAATTCCGTTCACAGTTTCCACATTTTTAAAATCTTCCGTGAGGCAATCACATTCACAGGGCTTTCCTGTTCCATCCTTCCCTACACTCACACAATCAGGTGTTTCCCCTCCTGCTCTGCAGAGCACACACAGCCAGCACCTGGGCTGTGACGTGGCCTCTCATGGCTGCAACCAGTGAGCAGTGGTCAGACAGGGAAAACTGCCTCAGCTTTTCAGCAGATGTGTTCAAATCTCTGCTTGTGTGTAGCTCTCTCCTTCTGGAAGCATCAAGGGTGCTTCCTGATGAATTCACATTTGCTGGGATTGCAGTGGAAGCAGCACGACAGAGTAGATAAGGCCCATGGTAAATGGGACAAGAACAGTTTGTGCTTTTAACATTCAGCAAATAAAGGATCAATTTTGAAATCTGGAGGTTCTCCTTCCTCCTCCTAAGTGTGTGAACCCCTACACCATGGCGATATCATTTTTCTTGTGTTGCACTTGCTCTGACATGTTTAAAAGCACAGGTTTAATCCTTGCTGTCAAAGGTTTTGTAGATGTGTAAAATGCCAGGTTTATCCCAAGCCACTCAGCACAGCATGTGATATAGAGAGCAAGGCATTTTTCTGGAAGGAGAAAATTGTGGGTTTGAAGCCTCAGGCTGAGAAAGCCAACCCCTTTTACTTCATCCTCTAATCCTTATGCCTTTCAGCTAAAAAACTGCTTAGGGCAACCATTTCAAATGCTTCTCAAGAAGAGAGGTCTCCACAGCACCTCACAGACAATTAAAAGTAGAAAACAATGTGTTACAGGTGTAGTCTAAGCAGGTCTACCACATCAGGTCTTGTGAAGGTCAGGTCTTGCACATCAGCTCTGCTTTCCCAGCCTCTTCAGTTCTGATCATCTCAGGCCAGGATGGTCCTGAATCTGCTGGGACCTGTGTTCCAGCACCAGGGGAGTGTGTGGCTGCACAGGTGGGGGGTGAGTGGTAGTAGCTATCCATTCAGACAATGCTGGCAAGAGGATTTGGGGAATACTTGTTCAACTCTTCCTCCTGCATTCTAGATAAGAGTGATTTTTAATTGGTTTTCACTCTGAAATAGACATTTTAAGGCCTGGCATATGCCAACTGTCCCCCTTGGTTTGGATTGAGAGTGCAAATACCATAATCATATTGAAATCAAGCCCTGGATTTCTTCCAGATAAATTTTCAGCCTCTGTAAGAGAAAACCATATCACTTACCTGTGAGGCTGCTTAGGCATTTTAAACTCCTTGGACAGAATCACAGAATTCTTTGGGTTGGAAGGGACCTTAAATATCATCTAGCTCCAAACCCTTTGCCTTAGGTAGGGATGCCATCAACTAGACTTGCTCATGTCTCCATCCAACCTGGCCTTGAAACCTTCCAGGGATGGATTTTACATGAAAAAAGTTCAGCAGAACTTGAGGGAGTCTAATAATTTTTCATAAGCATGAATGGGTACAATAACTTAGAAATATATGTACATAAGCACAAATGCAGCAGCCAAGGAAAAGTGAGATTCTTCACTTGCAGAGGAAGGTTGCTTTCCAACAGACCTCACAAATAACTGTAAAAATAAGGCTCAACTCCCATCAAGAAGGTGCTGAAGAAGTTATTGCACTGATAATAATTTCAGACTTGGGTGAAAACCATCCCCCACATTGCTAAGGGGGAAAATGTGTCTCTAAGAACACATTGTCAAATACATCTGTCCTGTGAAATAAACCAAATTGCTGTATGTGCTGCCTTCTGTTTGAACATGCTTTTCTCTTCAAATCCAAACCCAAGTCTTTCAGACAGCATGTCATGCAGAGACAAAGCTGTGGTCAGAAAGAAGTTTCTGTGGTTTTAGGCACCCTTCTCTTGCTGCACATTTTCAGACCTGGAGTTTGACCTTGTGTCTTCCTTTACGAAGTTGGTGGGTTCTTCTCTGCTATATCTTGCAGGGCATCCTTCTTCCTGATGCTGATAGGAATGTTGAGAGTATGATTAATGTTCCTAATTGTTCCCTTGTGCTTTCTACCTAAATTTCATGTCACAAAATGTAAAGTAGCAAGAAAGAACCTACATTTTCAGCACATTATCCCCTAGAGACCCAGCAGGATGGTCTCATTCTCAGTTCAGACAAACTTCAACAAAGTTGCCAATATCAATATAGCAGAGCCAAGCCCTGCAAGGTATTCATATGTTAACCCTTACAACAAAAATTTGCTTTGTAAAGCAACTACCAAAAGCAGTCTCCTCTTCATCACATCTTCATGCTTTTCTAAGTAGTTGTTCCCATTTCACAAATCAGAAGACAAGTATCTACTATGTATGTGAATTCCAGGTTTAAACCAAATCAAGAAAATTAAGCAGGCTTTTTCTTGATTCAACTTCACCATTTAAAAAGGTAATGAAAGAAAAATCCAAACCCTGATGGACCCATATTGCCCTAAAGGCCTCAGTTACCAAATTTAGTATGTAAGAGAAAACTGGGTGGCTGATAAAGACTCTTCCTCCAGCAGCTCTGCAGAAGCAGCAGCAAGGAGAACTCTTGGTGGTATCTGGTGGATGCTCACCCCTGCACAGGGATGCAGAATGGGGCAGGAGCCTGCCTTCAACTCCAGACTGGCTCCATCCTTATGCTGCTCTTCCTTGCCATGCCATGGAGAATCCACCTTAACCCTCATCAGCACTGGGCTCCAGCTCATAGAGGCTGAAAGTAGATTTTTTTTAGTCTACATTGTAGCTGTTGAGTTAGTGCAGTAATTTTAGGAAAGCTTCCTTTGCCCAAGGACAGTACAAGTTCCTACCATAACTTTGCCCCTCTGCCCCTGAGCATTCTGGCGCTGGTCACAGAGCACCCAATCTGCAACATGAATATCCCCCACCAGCTCAGGAGAGATGTGAGTTACTGATGGTGGAAGATAAGGACAGCTACCAGATCTCTTTTCTGTGGAGATGTCATTAATGTAGGCAGCACAGCTCAAAGTGCTGCAGCTGAATAGGATAAACCCAATGAATCTTCCAGGCTCCACAGCTCTCATTGGAGCCACCAAAGTGCAGGTGCCACAGCTTGACTCCTTAAAGACAAGGAGTTGGACTTTGATGATCCTTGTGGGTCCCTTCCAACTGTGGATGTTCTGTGGTTCTGTGTTCTGTGACTCTGAATCTCACTGTGAGAGACTGAGCATGGATTGAGGTACCCAGACATAGACATTTTACATTATTTGATGTGCTCTCCCCTGGGGTCACCCTCTGAAGCTCTGGAAAGGCTCCCCTAGGTCCTACATCATACCTGACAGTGCCTCTCAGTGTCTCTGGCCCTATGTATCGTGCATGGTGACACCCAGCCATTACTAGGCACAAAGTCCTGCTCCAGAAGCTATCAAATGCAATCTTTAACATGGCAGAGCTTGGCCAGTTTCCACATTAAAAGACTGAACAAAGAAAAGACGTTATTTTATATTTTTTAAAAAAAAAATATATATATATATTTAATAATTGCCCAGAATGTAAAATCTGTGTTTGTCTCCTAACCAGTTCTGTGGTCAGAACAAAGAGTTTGGGCTTAGCTACCACAGTATTTTTATTGTCTCTCTGGAAAGAAAAAAACCAAACCAAAAACCACAGGCTGCTTCCAAGAAGCAGCTAATTCAAAACTGTTTAGAAAACAAGTAGAAATTGTTAAATAATTTAACACAGAAAAACAAAAAAATCCCAAATGATCCCATTGCTTTGTTCTGTCTTTGTAATTTGTTTATTTGACAGGCAAAAAATTGAATGAAATAATGGTCTGTTTGCTATAATTACAGTAATTTACTCGATTTAAAAAAGGAAAAAAAGAGCAGCTGACAGTGGTGCCATAAATCCCATGTGTACCTTTTAAAAGTCTGAATAATATATTGTTTGGCTTTTTAATGCAATTTTAGCTGTACATTGCCACAGGGCTAAAACAAAATCCAACAAAAAATCAGCCTATTCCCAGGTTTAAACCTCAGACTCTGAACAGACTGTAAGGTGATTTACCACACACTTGGTTGCAGAGGCAGGAACACTGAGATGCCAAAGCTACAACTTTCCCTTACTCAAACATGGTTAGGAGAGAGCCACCAGCACTATCCCTGCCCCACCTGCCACCTCCTGCCTGTGTGTTCACCTTGCACAGCGCTGGACAGACAATACACACACGGTCACCTGCTCAGCCACAGAGGCACTGGATTTACTGGAGGGCAGTTTCTGACTGTGCCCAGGGCTGTACTTGTAGGTTTACTGACTTCCCAGATGGCAGACCTACTTTGGAAAGTAATCCCAGGCCACCTTTCCAAAGACTGCAAATGCACACAGACTGAAGCAAAAACTGTGGCAGTTTTTAAAATCCTCCAAATACACCCTCCTTTCTTACCTCTTATTGCAGGTGTCCTTTTAAGCACATTCCTGTAGGGCTTGCTTCTGTAAGAGGTGGCAGCTATAGAAACCTCTCTTTGATGACTAAAATCTGGATCTTGTTCTGGGTCTGCAGTTCATGTCTTGTACTCTGCTCACTAACTACAGATTCTGCCTGGTAAATGTCATTTAACTGGCTGGAGAGAAAACAAGGTTTAAGAAAAAGCAGGGAAATGGCACCCACTGAATTCAGGGCACAGAGACAGTCTAGGGTGTCTCTGGAACAGACTGAACAGATAGCCATATGCTAGGGAATATGCTGGAGCAAGGGGAATTAGGCTACGTCCCCTTTTATGGATGGAAAATGCTCAGAGATGTAGTCTGTGTCTAACTCATGCAGATTTTTCAATTGCTATTAAAGATGCAAGTGTGTCTCTTTTGTTCCCAGTACAGACTCTTGGAAATGGCTCCCACAGACGTTCAAATGAAAAGGATTATAAAAAAAACCCCCTTTCAACTCCTTCAACTGGATGCCACTATACCATCTCACCTGCTGTGGATTGCACTAGATGACCCTTAGAGTTCCCTTTCAACCCAAATTATTCTATGATTCTATGACCTCACAGGACTTAAAGACCCTGAACTTTGTTTAACAGAAAATCATTATGTGCATTCCCTTCTCAGGGTGCACTAGATTGTACTGAATTCTGTGACATGCATGGCACATCAGACACACATGATGAGAGAGCTTGTGGAGACAAAGGAGTTACCATCATGACAGGAATTTAATGTCACATTTGCATGGCCCAGTTAATATGTTTGACCTCCATAACACCTGTTTATTACCACCACATTTACCCAAAACATCTCATCCCATGTTAGGAGGTCCTCTCAAATAGGGACCCTGTTCTGCCTCACCACTGGAGGGATGAAATCTCAGCATGGACTAAGAAAAATGTTTCTGTTAAATGTGTGATCAACATATTTGCTTAATACTAAAATCCAGCAAGCTAATCCAAGATGCAGTACAATAACAGATACACCATCGAGAGTTACTTAAAAGTGGTTAGCTTTTCACTTCTTGGTATTTTCATTTTGATTGGTCTATCCATAGCAAGAAACACAGTAAAATCAAATCAAAGAGTTTATTTGCATAGGAAATAGCAAAAATAGCACCATTGAGAGCTACACAGTAAAGACTTTGTTTAACCCTGGCATTTGTACTTGTTATTTAATTTCATTTTTCAGTAAAACAGAGGCAAATTTTATCTGCTACTGGGTAAGAAAGGACTCCAAGGCTGGCAAATGCTTATCTCTGGGTTTTAGCCTCAGGGTCTGATTCTGGGCTGGTTATCAACAGCTGTGGCTTCTGCTTGGGCTGGCCAGTTTGGAGGCACCATGCCATATGGTGGATGTGTTAGCAGGGCAGGGTGCCTATTTTCTGTCTCCAAAAGAGCAGATGAGATTCCCAAACACATTCAGCACTTAGTGCCTGTGTCAGGTCCATTGCTCCCATCTCTCACTACAAGCTGCTTTGTGCAGAAAAGGTTTGAAAATGCAGCTGCTTTGCTGGCTGGCATATATCCAAGGCCTGATCACTTCTCAGATCTGCACTTAGTGGGTGGGCATGGCTTGGTCAGAGGGTTAAGCTCACAAATGACCTATTGTGAAGGTCTTTTTAGACTCCATACCCTTTTTACTTTGTTTTTGCATTCTCAGCTTGATTTTGGCAGTTAGCTGATAGGGAGAGATGGCCACTGTCTGACTTGTTGCTTTCACCCTCAAACACAATTTCCCCCATATTTCTGAATATCTATTTGCTCTGATCTTTTCGTCAAAGATCAACATCCTCCTAGACCAGCCTGCATTACACACCAGCCCTCTAAGTAACACAACTTGCCAAGTTATTGTCATAATGGATCAACCAAAACAGTGAATTTGGTCACAGTTGGCTCTCTGAGTTTTTAATACCAGGGGACTTTCTATACTGCTCTGGCTGATTTTTGGGTGGAGCTGTGCATGTGCTGACAGTGCACAGGAGAATTGGATTCCTTGACCTGACAGAGGATAACCTTGAAAAGGCATCTCCCTGACAGAGGTAGGTAAGCTCCATTTCTTGGAACAAGAATCTCCAGTATAAGAGAGGTTTAGATCTTCTGTGTTGTCCCTTCAGGCCTTTACTATGAAATCCCACATGACTCCTTGAAAAAGTAGCTCCTATAGAATATTGATTCATTTATCAGGAGAAGAATATTAAATATCCAGGGATCCTCTGGAAAGCACATGCTAGCTGTTCAAAATTGTCCATTGGGAGTTGGATGTACTGGAAACACTTTTTCCGGCTTTGGTATGACTTTATCTTCCTCCCCTCCATGTGGATGGCAAATAGCACCAACAATCCTGTGCCTGTGTGTCACAGTTAATGCCCCAGGCTTCAGGATTTGATTTCAGTTTAAAGGGTGAGGGATAAAGCTTTGGAAAGCATTAATCAGATAAAAAATTTGGCATCAGAATGGTTTTGCATAAATAGTCACACAATGCACTGCTAATATATGCTTTTCAAAAGAGGAAAAAAAACCCACTTACTTTTAGCATTTTAATATGCCCTGATGTTAGAGAAAACAAACAAAACAATAAGTTCACATATCACATCAAAGATAATAATAATAATAATTATAATTCATAAAAATAATCTGACCGACCGGCAGCATTTGTTGGCTTTAGAAGGCCTCCCGCGAAAGAAACACAGCTGAAGACATTGGAGAGCTCTTGGCAGGTGTGAGGAATTCAAGTTTTCAAAACAAGTCTGGGGGTGCTCCCTGCACACTATGGCCCTTTGACATTGGAGGGCCGGGCAGCCAGGCTTGCATAGTAAGCACACTGAGAGGGGTCACACTGTCCACTGGCTCCAGGGGGTCCCTGGGGACCTGCCAGACCTGGCACACCGGCTTCACCTTGAGGGCCAGGAGGTCCTGGCATCCCGTCTTTGGCATAACCAGGCTCCCCTGGGAGGCCTGAAATAGAAACAAAATGCCCTTGGTGAGTGGCACCAGAGTGACACCCATAGCACTCAGCAGTGTGATGTCACAGGAGCTGGCTTTGCTGCCAAACTGGGATGCAGACAGCAGCTTCCATAGGTTTGGATTTGGTTAGGATGTATCTCAAGGATATAAGCAGAGGATCTCCTCTGAAATAAAGATTTCCACTCTCTATGGCAACCTTGGGATACTCAGCTCCAATATGGCTGCTCTTGCTCTATCTCCATGCTGAAATTGTGAAGCTGCATGAGACAAATAATGACATAAAGTCCTCACAGAGAGGAGGTGAGAAAGGGAAAGTGGAGGCAAGAGCCAGCCTGGGGAGATAATTCACTGGTGCAGAGCACAGTGGGTACATTGTTATTTGAAGGCAATGCAAGGCCAGCCTGACAAGTGCAGACCATGGAGTTCAGAGGGCTTCTCGTAGCACCTTCCCCAAAAAAAGCAGTGAAGGCAAAACTGATCAATGGTTCCTAATTTCAGACTGCAGACAAACTGTATCTGCTGCTGCTTTGTCAGTAACAGCAAAGCAGAAGATATATCCCCAAGGCACAGGTGTTCAATATGACCTTTTATAACATCTGAATCTGCCTGAACCTCTGGGTTCAACTTGATCACAGGAAGACTTTGCCAAGGACAGAGAAAACACTTCAGAGTGCATCTAATAATTAAAGCTTCACTTTAGATTTGACCCAAAGGTCAGTTAAATTAGCTGTAACTGAGATGGTTCATTGTACTCATTCATCAGGCTGAGGAAATAAAGGTGGCCTTATATGATGTTACTGATATAGTTCTTCCCTTTGGGCCATATCTTACAGAAATCATGTTTATTGTTTTTATGTCATCCTGATCATTTCTCTAGTAGAGCAGAGACCTGTGTCCTGGTAGTGGTTCTAAGGGATGTGTTTTGTGGGGTGCTCTGAATAACACACCTGGAATTCCTGGAGGACCCATTTCCCCTCGTTGGCCAATGCCAGTGTCTCCTTTCTCACCCTTTGCTCCTCTTTCTCCTGTAGAGAGGAAAAAAAAAAAATGAACTGATGAGCATGGTCTACAGAACTAAACATTACTATAGACCTTCCATCCACACTGAAGCCAATATATTTGGTAAAAGCAGTTCCTAATTGTGGCCAATCTTCTGCAAGGGAACATTAAGTGGGAATGAAGACTTGCCCCACTCCAGTTCTGGCAGAGGTGGAACACACCAGCAATTGCTGGTCATGTTCAACACCTCTGGTTCAACAGACTGAGGTTGCTTCTAACAGATGCATTTTCAAGACAATTTGTAAGCTACTAAAAGGAAAGGTGGATGCCAAAGTGGCGCAGACATATCCTTTTATTGGACTGCCCCAACACACCAAGTTTCACTTACCTTTGGGACCAATGGGTCCAGGTGGCCCTTCAGACCCAGTCTGTCCAGGCCGGCCAGGCTCTCCTGGAGGGCCAGTTCTTCCAGGGAGTCCCTCCTTCCCAGGGGGACCAGGAGGCCCTGGTCTGCCATGGGATGCTTTTACCTGTGCAGGCTGTATCTGAGCCAGGATATAGTGTAATTTTGCTGCGAAAAGAGGGAAATAGGTTTGTTAGATTAGAAGGACTGCAAGAGATAGAGAGCCAGAACTAGGGCCCCAGTAAAGTCCAAGTACTGTCATAGATCAATTTTCCAGGGACACCCATTTTTTGTCCCCCCATAATCCATGATTGTGACTCCCTGATCCTCTCTAAATTATTTAAACCTCATTTCTTAGTAGCCCAAAATTTCTCCTAAATTTCATACTTTATCATAAACTTTTCTCTCACCCTCTGGCTCCTTGTCCTCCAAGAATCTGAAAGGTCCCTTCCTATAGTGCAGACAGGTAGATCCCTGTTAAACTGGGACCACTGCTGCTCTGAAAAGGAAAATGTTTTCCTACTCTTTCTGTTACACAGAGATGCTACATGGCTGGTCTGTAGGGAGAAAGCTTTTCTTATTCCAGGCTGTTTCAGACACCCTCAGCCTGCCATTCCAGTGCCAAGACCCTGAACAACCATGCTGGTTTTGGCTGGGGTGGAGTTAATTTTCTTCACAGTGGCTGGTTTGGGGCTGTGTTTTGGCTTTGTGTTGATAATACAGAGATGTTTTTATCATTGCTGAACAGGGCATACACAGAGCCAAGGCCTTTTCTGCTTTCCATATGGCCATGGTAGGGAGTAATTTGGGGGGTGCAGGGGAGTTTGGGGAGAGACACAGCCAGGACAGGAGACCCAAACTGACCAAAGGGATATTGCAGACCCTGTGACATCATGCTCAGAATATAAAGTGGGGGGAGGAATGGGGAGGGCATTTGCAGTGATGGTGTTTGTCTTCCCAAGTAACCATTACCTGGATGGAGCCCTGCTCTGCTGGAGATGGCAGAACACCTGCCTGCCCATGGGAAACAGGGAGTTAATTCCTTAATTCCTTGCTTTGATTTGCTTCTGGGCACAGGTTTTGCTTTCCCTATTAAACTGGCTTTTATCTCAACCCAATATTCCATCTTTTACTCTTCCAATTGTCTCCCTGATCCCACTGGTGGGGGTGTGAGAGAGTGGCTGCATGGGGCTTGGCTGCTGGCTGGGATTATACCAGAACAGCAACCTTGAGAGCTCATAAAATACTCAGCATCACATAAACATCCTACAGAAGAGAGGGAGAAGAGTGTTCTTTCTTGACTTCATTGATCTTAAATGCTTTCAGATTGGCGTGAATATTGAAGATTGAGAGTGTGTAAATAAAATCTGTGAAATAATCACCCCATTTACATGTGATCTTTAGCATGGAACAAAATGTCTGCAGCTGTATGTTGGCTGCAACAAGAGCTGTGTGAGAAGGACTGCAGCTCTGCATCTCACTGTCAGTGGGATCAGGAGTAGTCTGAAATTCACATGTTTTGAGAGAAACATCAGTCCCCTCCAGCCCCTTTTATACTGATGAGTATCAAAAGTCACAGGCAAAAATCAGAACATTTTGAGCTGGGACCTTGAAAGAAAGTTTATGATCTACTCTACTCACTGTGCTATTGCTGGGAACATCGAAGCCCTGGGGAACTGTAAAGCACATTTCACACATCTTCCAAGCAAGCTTGCTGCAATCCCACCTTCCTTAAGCAGGAGAGGTTCAGGTGCCAGCACAGCTATGGAAAGCATCTTTCATACTCTCAGATACATTTTTGGGCTTCCTGGTACTGATTACTTACCATCTAGCTGCTTGGATAACTCCTCTTGGATGAGTCTCCTCAAAGTCTCTAGAGATGGGGGTTCTCCCTAAAGAGTCAGAATCACAGTGATGAGACTAGATAACCACAGTCAAGGGATCAGATAGCTACAGGACAAGGGGGAACAGTCTTAAACGAAAAGAAGAAAGACTTAGATTAGATGTTAGGAAGAAATTCTTTACTGTGAGGGTGGTGAGGCACTGGAACAGGTTGCCCTGAGAAACTGCAGATGCTCCATCCTTGGAAATATTCAAGGCAAGTTGGGTGGGCTTTGGAGCAACCTCATCTAGTGGGTTGCATCCCTGCCTATGGTGGGTGGGTGGTTGGAACTAGGTGATCTTTAAGGTCCCTTCAAACCAGAATACTCTGTGGTTCTATGATGTGCAAACTAAGCCCTCCAGAAAGGGCTCAGCAGGTGCCATGTCATCACCCATAGCACACACAGGGCTGCAGGGTCTGCCTGGAAGAGGAATGTAAAGGAAGTCAATGATCTCACAGAATCAATTAGGCTGGAAAAGACCTCTGAGATGATAAACTCCTGCCTTTGACTGAACACCACTATGTCAAGTAAACCATGGCACTGAGTGACACGTCCAGTCTTTCCTTAAACATCACCAGGGACACTGACTCCACCACTTCTCTGGGTAACCCATTCCAATATCTAATTACCCCTTCTATGAAGAAATTCTTCCTAGTGTCAAACATAAACCTCCGTGGCACATCTTAAGACTATGTCCTCTTCATATCACTAGCTGTATGGGAGAGGAGGTCAAACCCTATGTGGATAGATCCTTCTCTTAGGCAGCTATAGAGCAATAAAATCTCCCCTGAGCTTCCCTTTCTCCAAGCTGAACAACATCAGCACCCTCAGTCTTCACAGGAATTGGGCTCCAGACTTTTCAACATCTCTGTTCCCTTCTCTGTAACTGCTCCAGAACCCCAATGTGCTTCCTGAACTGAGGGGCCCAGAACTGGCCACAGAATACAACATGTGGCCTCCCCAGTGCCCAGCACACAGGGACAGTCACCACCCTGGTCCTGCTGCCCACACTTGTGCTGACACTGAGGGCCAGGGAGCCACCGGCCTCCTTGCCCACCTGGGCACACCCCACTCATGTTTGGTCACTGTTGTCCAGCACCCCCAGGGCCTTTCCTGCTGGGCAGCTTTCCAGACACTCTGCCCCAGCCTGCAGCACTGCAGAGCCTTCTTGGGACACAAGGGCAGGACTCAGCCCATGGTCCTCTGGAACCTCATCCTGCTGGCCTCACACCATCCATCCAGCCTGTCCACATCCCCCCGCACAGCCTGCCTTCCCTCCAGCACATCAACACTCCCACCCACCTTGGTGTCTGCACAAATTTACTACTGAGGGTACCCTCCATGCCCTTGGCCACATCAGCAGGACACACACTGGACAGGACTGGGCACGGGGGACACCACAAGTGACTGGACACCAAGAGGATGGAACACCATTCCCCATCACTCACTGGGCATGGCCATCCTGACACTTCATAAACCAGCAAACAGTGCCCCTGCCCAAGGCCTGGGCTGGCAGCTTTTCCAGGACTGTGCTGGGGGAGACAGAGTCAAAGACATTCTCAGTTTTCAGCCTGCTGGCAAACCATGGGCTCAGTGCTTTAAGCAGGGAGCCTTGTCTGAGGGGCCTAGTTGCAGCACTCTTCCCATCTCCATCTGTAATAAAATGTCCTTCCTATGCAATCACAGGACAAGTATAAATCACACCAGGAGACATTTCTGCCCTACCAGATCACAGTGGAGATCTTATGTTCTTTTCCATCATGGCACAATTTCTCACTGAGCAATGTACATGTGCCCCAAAGGTTCTAATGCTGGCTATCTGGGCTTGCTAAAAACACTCATATTGGATGCATCCCCTGCCAACAGGCCTTATCTCAGGAAACAGAAGCCAGTTTATGCATATGATACCTGTTCTTCCAAACCTGTACAAGGTTTTGCCTGATTTCAGGCTGTTGAAGGGAGACAGGGGTTGTGGTTGCCTGGCCTTGGCCCCCTACCTAGCCCCCAAGGCACAGCATCTTTCACCCTTTCTCTTAGTTCTTTTGTGCTGTTGCTGTTGTACAGCTGTAATAGCTGTAAAAACTCAAAGTGATGTGAACAGCAACTCTGGATGATGCATCTAAAAAAATTATGAAAGCATTTTTGAGAGATGGAAGAAATTTTTAGGTTGTGGATTTCCAAGTATATAATAATAATAAAAAAAAAAAAAGGTTTTAGCGTAGCCAGGCTCTTGCCTTTGCAAAATCTCAAAAGAAAATTGTAGCTACATTTAAACAATAAACCATTTTCAAGAAGCAGGATCAAATATTTTCTTTGTAAATCAGAAATTTAAATGTTCCACTTGAAATATGCTTTTCTATTTTTTTGGCTAAAATTATTCTTTGCATTTCTGTCAGTTCGGAAAATACTTCTGGTCAACCTAAAGACTGCATTCTTTTGTGTATCAGTTGCCTGCAAAAGTGTTGCTTTTCCCTCACACTTACTCTTTTAACATACAAGGATGCAGTTTGTGTCCTCTATGTTTATGAAAACTGAGTGAGCTCTTCTGAATCAGAAGTTATTCTTCATTAAAAAAATTAGATTTTATTAAATAGCTAAGTGACATTTCAGTTTTAATAAATAGCATTGCTCATAAATACAGAGTTGGTCTATTTGCTGCCTTCTTCCTGACACAAATTTTGCATGAGAAAAAGATGTGTCGTTGGTGACAAAAGAAACAATTTTATCATTAAGTACTAAGCATTTTTGATGGCTCTTAGTCTATCCCACTAAATAAACATAATTGTGGTGCATACTTTAAAGGCTTACAAATTATCTTTTCAAGTTTTAACCTTATTAGTTAAATTTTCATAATCATCACTTGATTTGACACACAAAGAAATTCTTTGTCTAAAATTTAGTCAGCTTTTACATCAGAGATTATTCTCTATTTACTCTGCTCTGAGATGATCTCCAATTCATTCTCAGGATGGGCACAGGGGCTTCACTGCTGCTGGTAGTTTTTCTCATTCTACAACATAAACCACAGTCAGGCATTCTCAGTAGTGAGAGTGTTTCCCAACATGGAGGAGGAAAAAAAAAAAGAAGGAGACTATTAAACAAAAATAGTATTTCATGAATTCTGATGAGCTGACTCCAGGATTTCCAGGAATAGAGTGGTGACCTTACTACAGCTCAGCATTTTGTCTCTCATAACAACCAGCAGCAGAAGGTGGTGTTGGTCCTCTGTATGAAGTGCTACAAATTATTGCCCTTATAGAAGGAATCTTTGTTAGACTCCAGTGTCATGGCCACCCTCACAGGACCTCATTTAGGCATTTAGGGGTAGAAGGTGTAAGCAACTGGCCATACTGGCTATAGGTATGGATATCTCCCCTGAAGTCTAAATCAACACCCCTACAAGCCTTCCCCAACTTCCATCCATGGAAGTGTCCAAGGCCAGGTTGGACAGAGCTTGGAGCAACCTGGTCTAGTGGAAGGTGTCCCTGTCCATGGCAGAGGGTTGGAACTAGATGGTCTTTAAGGTTTCTTTTAACCCAAACCACTCTACAATTCCATGATTCCCTGAGGTGTGCTACAGCTCCCCTTTATGGAGAGTTAAAAGCACTGCCTCCCTGTTATGAAATGCTCCTGCTCCAGTTTCTGTCAGCCTCATTGTATTCTGAGGCACTTTTCTGATTCCTGTGGCAGGAAAATTACTGTACAAAGCCTTTCTATGGCAATCTTACCCTTGGTCCTGGAAATCCTGGCTGTCCTGGAGGACCAGGAGGTCCAACTTGCCCAGTGTCTCCTGGAGGTCCATGGGGACCCATCAGTCCTGGATGGCCCTTGTGACCAGGAATCCCAGGATCACCTGGAGGACCTTTTTCTCCTCGAGGGCCTTTTTCACCTTTGATACCAGGCTCACCCTAAGTGAAAAGAAGGACATTACCACCACAAAAGAAAAGGCAAACTTCCAATATCCAAACTCAGAAAAACACAGCTGAGCTGGCAAAGTTGCTGAGTACATCTGGTGCACCACAAATTATTCTGATGGAGAATGATTAAAGAGAGGTCTGGGAGACTGGGAAGCACTGGCTTCAGTTTCAAATGACCTCTGCCCCCAGCCCCTAACTCAAAATAGCTCTCTTTATTTCAACATTAAGAAATAACTAATAATATTCTCCAACTTACCCTCTCTCCTTTGGAGCCAATTGCACCCTGTTTCCCTGGTGCGCCCTGCAACAAAATGAAGGTAAATATAAAAGAACCATCCATAGTAACAGTAAATAATGAAACATATGCCTTTGTAATGATTCCTCTTTTATTCCCAATTATCAACAATTGAAGAAAAAAAAAAGAAAAAAAAAAGAAAAAAGCAAGCATGACTAACAGGTTGAGAGAGGTGATTCTCCCCTCCAATCCCCTTTGGAGAGACCCCACCTGGAGTGCTGTGTCCAGTTATGGTGACAGAATATAAGCAAGGATATGAACTTGTTAGAGCAAGTTCAGATGAGGCCACAAAGATGCTCAGAGGGCTGGAGTACATCTGCTGTGGACTCAGGCTGGGAGCTGGGGTTGTTCAGCCTGAAGGAAAGAAGGTTCTGGGGAAACCCTTCCCCAGAACCTTAAAAGGGGGATTATAAGAAAAATGAGGATGAACTTTTTTGTGAGGGATGGGACAAGATGTAATGGCTTCACAATCAGAGGGTGATATTTGGTAGAAATTTTTCATTATGAGGATAGTGAGGCACTGGAGCAGGCTGTCCAGAGAAACTGTGAATGTCCCATCTCTGGAATGGTTTATGGTCAGGTTGAATTGGGTTCTGAGCAACCTGCTCTAGTGGAAGGTGTGTCTGCCTCTGGCAGAGTGAGTGGAAACAGATGATATTTAAGATCCCTTCCAACCCGAACCATTCTACCAAAAAAACTTTGTTGGATACCTGGTAACACCCTTGATGATTTTTTACCCATGACACCAGCCCTATAATGAAACTACTGGAAATTTTACTTACTTCTTTCCCAGGAGGACCTTTCTCTCCTGGCTCTCCCTAAGACACACAGAAAGTAGATTTAGCATCTCACTGGAGGAGTTGGAAGAAGGATTCCATCTAATAACCATAAGTGTAGCTTTATGTTAACAACATAACTCTTTTTCTACACAGTTGCAGGTTTGCATGATTTTTTCCTTATCCTGCTGCTATTGGTCATTCCTGGATAGATACATCCTGCTATTTGGAAAGCATTTTTTAGTGAATTTACATCCCATGTAAATATAAATAACAGGAAATAATTTCTAAGAAACAAGCTGAGGGCAGATGTTTCACTGAAAGTGTGTTCCTGCTTCCAATATATTTTGTTCCTTTTTCTTACCAACATTTCTCAAAGCTTCATATACTTTATTTGGTCTTGTTTAACTGAAGGAGCACCAGCATTATACCCATAAGAGTCTGAAGATGTAAATGAGGTAGATTTTTTAGGTAGAAGGACCATCTTATATTATACCAGTTGGAAAAACACATACAGAAAGAGCTGATAAAGGAATTTTAAGCCTAAGTGCTCACCTGCTCTTTCAGAAGTATATTAATGTTAATTTGAATTAGCACCCTTGTAGAATTATTTATATAAATATATATTTAAATAATTTTCTCTGTGTTTATAACATGATAATTAGACAATACAGTTTCCATTTTAGCATTTCAAAGAAAAAATATCACTGCAGTCCTGAACTGCAGATAAGGCAAAATGAACATTAAGCTAGTTATTGCTGAAATTCTGGCCATTTTCTCATATCATGAATAGAAAAAATCCTCTTTCTAAGTCTGTTTGCAGCCAAAACACATGATCATATCTATACATGCATGTAGGTGGCACTGTCCCCTGTTATTGCCCCATAACATCTTCAGCTGTGTTAGCATCCATACACGTATCCATGAGAAATGGAACTAATCAGAGATGTGTGATCCAAATTAGGCTGCATTAAATTCACTCAAGTTTTCCTAAGGGCCACTTCAGTTTTAAACAGCCACCATATTTGCTGCTTAAAATTAATTGTCCAGAGAAATATTTCTTTCTCCTCTTTT
Organism: Thryothorus ludovicianus; assembly: GCA_013397245.1. NCBI lineage: Eukaryota > Metazoa > Chordata > Aves > Passeriformes > Certhiidae > Thryothorus > Thryothorus ludovicianus. The sequence continues at coordinate 75,865 of VZTB01015233.1, read as the reverse complement.
CATCCAAAAGCTCCCTTTCAAATTATAAAATAAAATATTAAAAAATACAGAAGGAAAAAAGAACCATCCTGTGGAAGATTCAGCTCTGCTAGAGACACACAAAAATCTTTTAAATCTCATTTTTCGTGACATCAAATCTAGAAATAAAAAAAGAATTACTTAGCATTAACTTTTTCCATCCTTCCAGTGGAATTTAACATCTTTAACTCACTCTTTGAAAGGTTTAAAGACATTGGATGCTGAGGTTCTCATATTGTCATGTAGATAAGTTTATTATTTATTATTTTAGATCACTGTGGGAGATATATGAATGCTTTAATTGCAATATACCTCTGTTATAGGCAACAAAGGAATTTCCCTCAGAATAGCAAATATCAGAAATACCTGTATTATTATCAGCATTCACAATTTCTCTAGTTAGTCCTTCTAAGGTTCATGCAGGGGTACAGTCTGAGAACATAAATACACCATACCTGTATTAAGACTATTGAAGCAATCTGATTAATGTACACATTATCAGGTACCAGTGCCATACATGAGATTAGGGTTGTTCATCCATATGAAAAATGCTATTTTTGCAGTCCAGTTTCCTTTGGAAATAAAATTATATGGCTTCTAGATTTGTCAGATCTCCTGCTTATGCTGTTTTGATTTTTCTTTTCCTAACTGAAGACGGTCATGTCCCATCCTCCTTAGGGTAACATTTACAAGCAGGTAAAGAGAGGATCTAATCCATCCCCAGACATACTTACAGGTGGTCCTCGGGGTCCTATAAAGCCAGGGAGTCCTGGGCTGCCTGTGTCTCCTTTGTTGCCTTTGGGACCCTTAGGACAGAAACGAGACAGACCCTTGCAGACCTTTCCCCAACACTGCTTTCCCAGAGCATTCATATACACTGGAAATGAGAAATTTCACTTTAAGCAACAGCACTCCCAAAACTGACAAGGAAGAACAAAGTATTTTAGAAAAGCAGGGTGCAGGTACTGTGGTTGCCTCATTAATAAGGCATGCAGGGTCCCTGGGAGAAGGTGAAAAGGAAGGGACAGTTATGGCAGGGGCAGGAGGTGTGTTCCATGGTTGTTGTGGTGTCTCATGGTTTATAAGGAGGTGTTGAGAGTGGAAATGCTGCTATGGGTGGCGACAGGGAAACAGTGCAGGTGGTCATACTGCTCAAATCCATGAACACAACCAACAGACAGCTACAGGGCTTCTCCTTTGCCTTTATTTCCAGGTTCAATTTATAAAATGTCTGTTTTTCACTTATCTCTTGTGATATTCTGTCAAACTGTCCCGTTTTCCTTGCCAATCAGGTCAGTTGATATGACAGTTCATGATACAGAACTGTTTCATGCACACTTCTGATGTGGTTTTAACTCTTAGTTTAACCCTTACTTTTAGAAGTTTGTCCCCTACTTTTTTGGTCCAGAACATAGACCTTTTTCTTCTTAGAGTAAAACTCATACAAAGCGAGCACCAATGAGCCTGACAGGCACAAAGCACATGGATTTAGGGTGTGCAACTTGCCCTGGAGACTTCAGGGGCTGGACTTTGTTGCTTTGTGTGAGTTTAAGCATGAGCAAGTGTGAATTGTGATGGACACTGTCAAACAGCAAATGCAAAAGGAGAAGGCTCCTGGCAGGTTTTACCTTGTGATTGCAAGTCAGCAATGGTGAAGGTAGAAAAAAAAATCATCTTTATTGCCATGATAACCTTCCTCACCCTCCTTTTTTTCAAAATAGAATATAAAATATTGGCTTGTCACACCACGCTGTGAACGAAATTAGTGCATTTCAAAATAAATGGATTTATGTACAGCACAAGGAGACACTTCCCATAATAACCTTTATGAAAAGGAGAGGATTCATTTTAATGGCAGAGAAAGATAATGATGAGATGACTGTCTGTTCTGCTGACCAACACTGTCTCATTGTTTCCCCTTCCTCATCCATCTGACTTTATCCTTTTTCAATCTCCTATGTTATTTTTGGACTCCAAATCCTCTGGAGCAAAGGCTGCTGTGGTGCTGTTTGTGCAGGAAGCTGCCTGGTGAGTCCTTGGGTCATGTTGTAGAAGTATTGTGATAACACTATGATGATGATTAAAATAATAATCCCCACTTGGCATTCACAAGGCATCCCAAAGCCACAGTGACCTGATAAAGACCCAGAAGGTAAAAAAGCAGGAATTGGGAACAGGGGTAGGTGTGACAAAAAGAGCAAAAGAAGTTTGCAAAGGCAAGAGCAGGGATCCATGGGGCAAGAAGCAATGGCAGCAGTCCCAGGAAGGTAAGAAGAGCTTGTGTCAAAGACAAAAAGCCTGTGGCACTTATTTTTTGATGCAGAAAGGCTCTCAGACTGCACCACCCTGTCCCATCTCCCTGCACAGAAAAGACATCCCTGCAGATGCTTATCAGGGCATGAGTCTGTGGTGAGGCTGGAGTGGCTTTATGACTTTGCAAGGGTCACAAAGAGTGAAGTCCTGCTGCAGCTTTTCATATCCCTCTTGCTCTGCCTTTGTTTTCCAGCAAACTGTACTGTCTCCATGGGCAGAGAGAGGGAAGAGCCCTGCATTGTGATAGATGCTTCTGGGCACAGAATAATATTTACATGGATTTACTGGATTCTGGATGATTTTCAGCAGCAGAACAGAGGAAAAAAACACTTAAAAACAACCAAACCACCAGCTCCTCACTGTCCTTCTTACAGCTCTTCATTTCCAAGATGTTCTTCCCCACAGGATGGCCTCAGGGGAGTTTCATTATGCTTCCTGAGCCTGGTTTACTGCCCGCTGTCTGCTCTTCCCTCAAGTGCCTGTGAGAATTTTTCTGCTGCCACTATTCCTAGATGGCAGCCTGCCAGCTCCCCGAGGCCCTCTCCTTCCTTGTGACAACTCTCTGCTGGCTGCACGCTCTCTGCTTGGCAAAATTAAATCTACTGGTGAGGATGAGGCATGCCAGTCTTTTTTCCATGCTAGGCAGTCAATCATTTCCATTTGCTGTGAACACTTAACTTTCACTGAGAAAAGTGATGACCCAGCTACCATCCCAATTCCAGGAACGTAGCCAAACCCCCTTCAAAGTTGTGGCCAGCCAGTGATTTTCAGATCACCCATCTTCAGACATGGAAACCTCAGGGATAGTAACAAACTACACATAATCCACTCCACCTACACTTCATCAACCACCACTCCTGGCTCCATGAATTTCTCTTTGTGGTACTTACTGGACTACCAGCTGGACCAGGTTCTCCTGCAGATCCAGGCACTCCATTCTTGCCCTGTGTCAAAAGAAAAAAGGTTAGTGATGTAATGCATGCTAAAACCAGAAAAATCCATCTATGCCTACACCAGCAGGGATTTCTTTGGTTGGCATTGTTCAGTCTCCTCTCCTGATAGACTGTGAAGTATCTTATTTCCAATTGATTTCACAGCTTCTGCATCCCCAATTGCATGGCTGATCTCAGCAAAAAAAATCTCTCTGTGGACCCAAATTCACAGGTCTGAGGAGGACCAAACGAGCACTTCTTCTCATTTCCTTCACCCTTGTCCTTATCATATCCAGCATCCTTCTGGATGGATGGAGCCACCTCCTCTGACTCTTTTTAATCATCTCAGGCTTCCCCTTTCTTGGGGAACGGAGAGAAACTCTTGTTTTAACATTTGATACTTACCTGACACCAGACAATTCAGAATGAGCCAAATCATCCTTTAAAATGACCTGTTTCTCACTGTTCCTTAAGAAAGCAGCTGAACTAATCATCCACAAAGTTTGGTGAGATGAAGTTTCACACTCCTCTCAACTCAACACGCAGAGGTGTTATTCCCTGCATTGGAGTTGACCATAAAGACCAGCCCTTGTACTGTCAATATTAAAAATCATGTCTCACACTCCTTTTTTGATAAAAAAGTAAGAGGAAGAACAAGAGGAACTGATACTTGGCTCTCCAACATACAAAATTCACAAGTATCTCCTCTGCAAAGAATATGGAGTTATGATAATTTCTATCTCTCCAAATACTTTTACTCACTGCTCGTGCTGTGCAGGGGCATGACACGATAGTGAGTGATGCCAACAGTACAGGAATAATGAGATAAATTATGAGGTAGACACAGGAGGTCTCCATATGTTCTTGCAGTCTAATCTAAACCCCAACCCCCTCAGCTTGGAAGGACCTGCTGCTGCAGCTCCTGGCATTGCTGAGTCAGCATTATTTCCCCCCAGGACCTGCTGTAGAATCTGTTTCACTAACAGGTCTTCCGAGAAGGAAAGGAACTCACTCATTGCAGCACACTAAAGATGTGCCTCAATTCAGCAACAGAGGTCTCGATTCAGATTTGATAAGGATTAATTTCTAAGACAGAATTTTAAACCCCATGAAACTAATAAAAGTAATTTCTTGGCACCCCAAATGACATTCTTTGAAATGCCAACTAGATTTTTATTTCTCCACTGAAGCTGTAATAAAATAATACAGTGGAATAGTATCACAACTGGACCCCACATAACTCAGTCTGGACACCCACAGTGAGTGTCTGCCTTCAAAAACTGAGACCATGTGAGAAGTGAGTAGGATCCCAGAGGCAGGACTGAAATGTGAGCATTTCTGACCCTGCAGTCCTGACAGAATCCATTGAACTGTTCTTCCCACTGAGTCAGCAAATATCAGTCCCTTGCACTATTATAAGTCTTATCAGTTTCTAGCAAGATCATTCTTATTTGTCTTTCTGAAAGGCAAAGTGTTTCAATTAAACATCATCTGAATCTTCCTAAACTTTCTTCTTTTAAGCCAGAGTTCTGGACTGCAGAACATTCCCACCACTCACAATGCTCCATCCCTGGAAGTTTTCAAGGCTGGGCTGGATGGGGGTCTGAGCAAGCTGGTCTAGTGGGTGGCATCCCTTTCCATGGTAAGGGGTTAGAACTACATTATCTTTAACATTCCTTCCAATCCAAACCATTCTATGAACTATCATGGAAATGGCTTGTCAGGACAGAAAACTCACCGGCTGCCCTCGGAGTCCTCGAGGGCCCTGTGGTCCTATGGGACCAGGATCACCCTGAAAGGAAGAAAAGTATTCTAGTGAATGAGAAAAGTCTGACATGGAGGCAATTGTACAAACATTTTAAAATGTTCCTGCTAAATTACACTGTTCACGTACTAGGGGAAACAGGATTAAAGGAGTCTCACTGCTCCCTTTCAGTTATTTATGAGGAAAACCAACCCTTTGAATTCTAAACACCTACCACTAAATGATGCCTGATTACAGGCAGAAACCATTTCTCTCAGGTTATTATCAGATTATCTTAAAGCTGTATTTCTTTGGGACAAAGATGATCTGAAATTTCTCAAGAATTGACAAGTTCATTCTCTCTCCTGGGAGGCTTCAGAGTTGCTTCCATCTCCTCCAAGGGATTCCTTTCAGTCTGCCTTACATTTTGCTCTGTAGGGTACCATTTCCAGCACGCCAGTTTCCAGTGACACAAAGGGGTGCAAACGAGAAGCCCCGTCTCCAGGTCCCATGGCAGTGGCACATCAGCTGCTCGGAACATTGCTTGGCAGCTGCTGCACGATCCCACATCAGCTGCACCCTCCCAGGACTTTGTTATATGACTGCACTTGACACTAATCATGCCAGAGGAACTGTTTGTACCATCTTTCTTTCCTCTGAGCAGCAGCAACTTATTCCACAGATATTTCACAGACTTCCGTGGCGCAGCACACTCAGTCAGAGCTGTGCCAGAGGAAGCGTGACAGATTTGGCCTGGTGGGACCTGCAGACCAAAGCACTGCTCAGAGATGGGTGCCAGAAGACAGGTCCATGGCTACCAAGCACAGCCTGAGCTTCACACAATGCTGCTTTCTCTGCTTATCCAATGATATATCTGACATTTTAGTGCCAGCAGCTGAGCAGTGACAAAGGCCCTCTAATTCTTTATTTCCCCTAATGATCTTTGCACAAATCATTCCCTGCAGTAATTCACCCTTTATTGAAGTTCCTGCAGCTGTTTCAGGTCAGGGTCACTGTGAATTAAAATTTTCATTTGTCTGGGAGAAGGAGATTCATTTCTGCTCAAAATGCTGTACTTACATCCTTCCCTGGTGGCCCCTCACGACCAGCAGGACCCGTCACACCTGGCTCCCCCTGCAATTCAGCAAAAAGGGGAAGAGAGATCAGCTCAAGGTCAAATTCAGACCAGTATCACCACTATAAGAGGTGTGGGGTTTCTGCAATGTGTGACTGAGCTCATCAAAAACTTTTTTAAAGCCAGCAAGAGCCTCGTTCATCTTATATGACATGCAGCTTATAAAAATAACTCAGAAACATCTCCTGTAAGTGATGCACAAGACAGTGTTCTGCTTTCCAGCAAATTATTTGCTACTGCTACTGCAAGCACTGAAAACCACTGACACATTCATGATACAGAAGCTATCATAAGAGGAAGAGATGAGGATCTCCAGCACTGGATTTTTCACATAAGCTTCTGCAAGGAGAGAATTTTATTTCCCTGTAAAACAGCAGATGTAGGTGGAAGAACATTCAGTTTTGTATTCCCCTTTTACACCAAGGAGCTCCAAACAGAATGGAAAACAACTTTTCAGGCAGGACTTGAGGTTTGTGTTTTATGACCCAAAGCCAACTAAGTCAAAGGAACATTTCTATTCACTTTTCTGTAAGTTTTGTACTTGAACTTTTTGCACTTCTTCAGCATTTGTGGAGGAGAGCTAGTACTTGTTCAAAAAGTGCAGTAGGGGTCCTCACTTTGCCAGCATTTTTACCAGAAGGATGGAGGCATCCTTGAGACTTCCTCACAAAGGACTATCTCAAAGGGAGCATCCGTGGATTCAGCTCTACCAGCTGCCTCACCTTCCCCAGAATCAGAAGTTCAACAGAGAGAATGAAGACAGCTTCTGTCATTTTTGTGCCACAGATGTGGCCCATGGAATCATAGTTGAAAACCCACATGAAATATTGTCATAATTTTTACCTTCTGCCTCAGAAAGGGCAACTTCAATTCCCACAATCTTTCTCCAAAGGATTCTGCATGAGGTACCCATTACTTACCCGGGGACCTGGGGGACCTGTATCTCCTCTCTGTCCTTTGAAACCCTGCACAAGGGAATTAAATCAATAATTATCCATCACCCTGATGCAGGAAACACTGAGAAAACTCTAGCTTGAATGTTTAGTTAATAACCTTTCCAGTTTTGCCCAAAGTTACTAGGAACTGATCAGCAGAGAGCAGCTGTGTCCCAGGGAGTCTTTAGGCAGGGCCATGTCACAGGAATAGCTGTCCATAGCTCCTTCAGCTGTAAAACCAAGGCTCTGGTCTGTGTATCCCTGGTGTGTCCAGCCAATATATTATTTAACCCTAAACTTTACTGTCCCCACTCTTTCAGAGAACATGTAATAGAACATAAGGGCTACAGTTGTGACTTCAGGTGGAGGGGTGTCATGAAGTTACATGCTTTAATTTCAAGATAAGGGATTTACTCTTCCCCAGGTGTAAAGGATTCAGAAATGTCTGTGTTCTATTTTTGTTGATTATTTATGTATTTTATTTAGTCACAATGCCATGACTGGTTATATGTTTATATCAGTAAAGGACCTCATTTGCGCAAGAAATGCTCCCTGACTACAGTACAGGGGGTTGAGTGGTGGAGCCCTCCAGAGCAGCACCCACCGGCAATCCTCTGGCACCCTCCCGGCCTGGGAGCCCTTGTTCTCCAACTTTTCCCTGTGGGAAACAAAAATGCTCATGTTAGAGAGAGCCCCAAGTCCATCTCACAGCTGTTGAAAACTTCCCACTCCTCTCCCTTAGACATAACATCACTGAGAACTGTGAGTGGCCAGGGTTTGTCCAGCTGAGTTTGAGTTTGTAGGGAGAACAGCACTGGCAGACTTTCCCAAACACACCTTGACCTGCACTCTCACCTGCACTCTGAGGTCCTGAGACATTTTACAGCTCTGGATGTTTGCAGTGTCAGAGCTGCACCAATACCTAATCAGCACATGCAAAATCAGCATCTGCAAGTAGAAAAGGGGTGGTTTGGTGCAAACACAAACTGTCACAGAAGCTGCACAATCTGCAGCTTCTGTGACAAGCACTCCTCTACTTAGCAGTTGTCCTAAAGCCTGGGAACTTGGCTGTTCCCAGAACCACTAAGTCCCATTTGACAAGTCACAGGAAGAAGCTGGCAACGCCTGATTCTTGAAGCACATTCTTTATGTAACACACACAGTTGCAAGAAATAACATTCACTGCCAAATTTACTAACATTGCCTTTTAGTTGACAACTTCGTGGCTCAGTTTTTTTCTCTCAGCAAATGCAAGCACAGACTAAGTAGAGAAAATCAAATATAAACCCTCTGATTCTGGGCAACAGAACTATCTCAGAGAAATCCAGAAAAAAGCTTCTTAAAAGACTCCTCCTGTAAACTTTTATGCCCCATAAACTTCTATCAAAAGGATGGATCACTGTGTTTAATGTTACAAGACAGCCTTCTTTCTCTGCAGTGTTTAAGACAGCTGTAAAAGTGGAGTCACTAAGTTTTAGTGTATTTATGGTAGTTGTAAAAGTAAAAGAACACAGTTTCTTTTCAAGATTGCTCGTGTGTTATGCCTATAAATCGCTCAAGACAATACAGTCCTTCTGGTGTTAAAAACAGATGTGCAAACAGGCTCCTTGTTCCCCCTAGGGAGTCCATGATAGGCAGCTCCAAAAACAAAAACTGGATGCAGCTTCTGATTGTCTGAGCAAAACAGTTTTAAATTACATTACCGGCTCCCCCAGAGATCCTGGCTTGCCATCTTTGCCATCATTCCCAGCAATGCCCTGTTAAATGAAATGCAAAACAGGGTAAAAGGAATTGATAAGGAAGATTGGTGGGGGTTTTGTCAGTGTGAACTCTGCTCATCATGACATGCTTATGTTTGTCTAAATCTCCAAACCTCTCCCTACTTCTATAGCTCAGACAGAAACCTCTCCCTGCCACACCCCTGTAACAGCATAACCCTGTCCAATATTTTCCTTTCCAGCAAGGCGAGCACTCCAACAGTCTTAAATCAGGATTCTAAAACCAGCTGCTATAAATCTTTATAATTCCATTATCTTCATTCAGGTAGGCTACTTTACAATAGAGTTATCTCTGTGTCTATCCTTATGACAGATTAAAAAACTGCCAAAATGTTGTACTGTTACATTTTCCAGAAGAGAGGAGTCTATACCCAAGGTGCACTTGAACCTGAGTCAGTGCAAAGGAACTATTTTGACTGTGGATTCAAATAAAGTCAATGTCCCAGCCAATGAATCCTTGTGCCTTACACTGAAGTTGTAAGTTGATTTTTGTGCTCTGCATAAGAGTGTTTCTTCCAATGAGAAGACAGGCAAGGAACAGTCTTGGTTCACATTGTTATTAACCCTTTGCTTTAAAGGGGTCAAATACAGAATCCACTCCGTCCTGGAACAAGGACATTGCATCAGCATGACAGACACTGCTACAGACCATGCTTGGCTCTCAAAGCACCTCAGAATGTCTCTTCTTTGTTTTGCATACCTATGTATGCATGAATAATTGAATGAACTGAATTATGAGGAACTTAATCACACTCACTGGAAGTCCAGGCAGCCCTGGTGGGCCCTGTGGACCTGGGGGACCATCTTTGCCCTGGAAAGAAAGAACAAACACTCAGGGTCAGGCAAGCTCCTCAGAGACTTCTATCAGATGAAGATTTATCACTTGTGGAGTCTGACAGGGGACAACTGTGAGAAGGTGCTCTTGTAGCCCATGTCACAAAGTCTATGACAATCTCCTAGTTTAGAATGGGTGGCTCTCTTTTCACATAAAAAATTCACTATCATCTGTAAGTTTTTACAAATTGAGAAACCACTGCAATCACTGGTAATTTGTTTTTTCTGAAACTAAATTATATTTAATATTTCATCCATAACTTCCTGGATGAGGTGTCCTGCCAGGAAGCAGATATAAATTTTATACCTTTTAAATTAGTAGTTGCCAGAACTGCCTTGCTGACCATCCCAAGAAATCCCCTCACCCCACAGGACTGGACAATATCATTCCAAGTCTTTCATAGTGTCACAAACTTATCATCTGTTTGAAATGGAATTTCATCCAGCCTGTCCATCTTGTCTCTGGCTTCTCTGAGAATGCTCACTGATCCCATAACATGCATCAGAAGGGCCATCACTATTCACTTATGATAAAATTCAGGTTGTGAAATGGCTCTGCAAAAGGCACCTCACCCCTTAGGAAGCCTTGCTCTAGGAACTCATCACGGAATTACATATGTTTAAACTGTTTCAACTCAATAGGGTACATTCTTCATGGAAGGTTCATTTTTAACTTTTCAAACTGAAGCTAACATCAATCAGATTACCTGTCTCTCCCAGGGTTTTCTGACACATTACCATAAACTAGCATCTGAAAATCCTTAAATTGAAACAGCAATGTCAAAATTCTTCATGGGCTTCTCAAAGGTTATACCTGTACTGGTATTTTTGGTGGTGCCAGCAAATAGTGTCAGGGTCCATAATCTCAGCAGTCTGTCCTGAGACATCCTTCAACAGGTTGCTGGTTACATTTTGATAAACCCCACACAGAGTTCAGGTATTAGCCTTAGGTCATGAAGCATCCTAACAAATTTAGAAATCCTGTTCGGGAGGCTAAGAGATGTTCATGAAATGTCTGTCTGCAAGGACAGACAGACAAGAAGAATGAAAACCTCCACAGAGGTTCCATGGCTGGACTATCCTCGGGCTAACCTAGAATTTCATTTGGTGAGTAACATAAGTGCTAGAACAGTAACCTGTTGTTATTTGCAGAGGTTCTATTTGCAGGCTGAATATTTTGGGGAGCTTTCAAAGGACATTACATGGATTCCAGCTCAGCTTTACTTCACAGACTAAACCTAGACGAAGCCAGCAGTCAAGCACAAAGCTCAGAGCTTACCATGTCTCCTGGATTTCCTGCTGGGCCTACTGGTCCTGGTGCCCCATCTGATCCCTAAACAAAACAAAGCAGAAACAACCTGAATGATTAATGCATTTTATATGTTTGTCAACACGTTCCCTACCATAGCTGGCAACTCTGGAACTTTCTTTAATCACTCAGCTCAACATTCATTCAATTTCTTCATTCATCACTGAAAAACAGTGCTAACCTCTGCACTCAATCAGCCTCCAAAGCCAGAAATAGTCAGATATTTGAGTTTGGTCTTGATCTTCTGAAAACAGGGGGCAAATATGTAAAAGCCAATCATGACAAAAATAACCCTGAAGAATAGAAGTTACGGGGGAACAGAAATTATGAAGCACACTCTGTGGCAGGAAAACTCCTGGAAACTCGAGTCAATGCAGACAGAGGGAAAAGTCAGCAAAAGCTGAAGAACAGAATTGTCTAATGGACATCATATTTTGCTCTGTTTTGACAAGCTCAGTTTTACTTTGCACTTTTCCTTTGGCAGTGAGTCTGTTCAGGAGGTCTCATAGGACAATTTTAAGTGTTTTAATCCCATTGGTACAGCTCTGTAGTTGTAGCAGTATTAGCTTAATAGAGATACAGCAAATGTGTCTGTTATTAACTTCTTCTAAAATAATGCTCCTGGGAGCTCAAATGACCCACAAAGCAAATCCATGCATTGTCCCAGCAGCAAAGCATCCAGCATCCTTTAGGCATTGCTATCATATGAATATGGAATGTAAATCTAACCCCCCTTTTCTGGTATGTCCTGTCATTTAGTCAATGCAATGTGAATTCAGGCTGTGCTGATCCCCAGAACTGATGAAGGTGGCACACCCTCAGCACAGCAGAGCCAAACTGCACTGTAAGCAGCAATATGAGCAGTGATTACCCTGGGCAATGAGAGGTGGTTTGGAAAGAAAAGTCCTTGGCTCAGAAAAAAATCCCCAAACTTGAAGGGAGTAAAGCAGAGATATCACCAGCAAGAGAGCCAAGTGATTTCAGCCCTGATTCTGCACTATCACCCTTTTTTTAAATACAAAAAAGCATATTTTTATTAATGGAGAGAGAAGAATTAAGAATGAGAAGGATTGTGATGGAGAGGGACGTGAGAAAGGCCTTTTAATTCAAAAGTAACTCAAATTACATGAAAATTGGAAAAAATTCAGTCTCATACTACTGTGTAAAATTGAGAACTAAAATGCTCTCAGATCAGCTAGTTCTAGACTAACAATTTATTCCACATACAGGAAAGCACCTATACATGTACTAAATAGTCCCTATGGAAGAGTTTTCATCATCATCATTGTGTTGTATAAAGAGAGCAACCGAAGCTTAGCAACAGTTTACAGAATGAGTTGAAGCAATCAGTGGAAAGTGGCCAATGTATTAAATAGCAATTACCAGGAGCAGAGAACTCTATCACACTCAGGGGATCATTAGGAACCCACTGAAAAATGCAAATGCAATGCACAGACAGATAGGAATGGTCCTTTCCACCACAGGGAGCTTCCAACACCCTTTATTAGGAAGAAATGACAGGATCATCTTTGCAGCAGAGGAACTTACAGGTGGACCAGGATTTCCAGGAGCTCCTGAGAAGCCAGGCATTCCAGGGTGGCCCTGCAGAATGAAAACAGAGACTTTCTTCATGCATTAGTCACATATCTACTTATATAAAAGTTAACTGGTGATTATTGTGAGGTAACTCCAAAATCAGTCAATTCACAGAGAGCTGGTTGTAAGGGAATAAAGGTCCATGGCTTTTTAAAGTGAAACCTTGGTTTTCAAGGCATGCATTTCAGAAATAACGTAGTTAAATTTCAGGTGTACTTCTTCCCATGTGTATTGTAGTCTATGCTAATGGAAGATGAGATCAGATATTGTGGAATTGCACAAGACAGGAGTTCAATTGGGAAACCACACCTGTTCAAAATGTCATAAAAATGTCATTGAAGAGGTGCTGATTTGCACCTTAAACCAGTGACTCAGCCTTTGGCAAAATTAACTATGAAAGTTTGCTCTAATTTAAACCATTCTCGTCTTTCCTGTGGCATCTCAGTCCCTCCTAAAAGAAGTTCTCCTTACATTCATCATCTAAGACAAATAGACACTCTGGCTTTTCCAGCCCAAAGACACCTGACCTCCTGGAAATCATCTAGGGATTATCCAAGGAAATGAGTAAGGGCTATGTAATGTAGAGAATTTAATGCATGCAGTCCAGAGGTGAGGAAACAGATGGTACTGGGAAGTTTTTATTGGAAATGAGGATAGAAGTCTGTGGAGGATTGCAATGGTTCCACTCTTTGGCAGATCCCATTTGTGGCTTGTCATTGATGAAGAGCTCCAATCTTCCTGCTCTGCCTTTGAGAAGGGTGATCTTGTACAGGCATCATAGGAGTTACTGATGAAGGAACAATCACAGTGACAGCACTGCTGGAAAGCATACTCTGTTTTTACCTGTTCACCTTTTTCTCCTACTTCCCCAGTCATACCACGATCTCCTTTAGCACCCTGGTAATAAAAAAAAGAGCCATTGAAAGTCAATGAGATTCAGTGTTGTGACAGCTTTTTGACCTGTCCCATAAAGCACTTGGACATTCAAAAATAAAACTCAAGAATCAGGACTGAGCCCTCCTTGCCCTCCTCTTAAATTCTTCTCTAGACTTTCACTACCAGTGCTGGAGTCTGGAATATATGTAGAAAATGGCCTTTGAGCAGACTCAGCATAGCTCGTTTTTAATGTTTTATTATCATAGGCATAAAGAGGAATTACACATCCTAAAAGACCAGGCAGGTTGTTAGGCACTGCACTAAATCACGTCTTGACAAAGAATCATCTGTCCCAACAAAGGTGCCCACACCCTTCAGGTACAACAGCAATAAAACCAGCATTTGTAAGGTGCAGCTAGAAGATTCATACCCAGAAAGTGCCAGCTAGAAAATTCATACCCAGAAAGTGCTCCCCTCTTTCTCTCTCTTTTTCTTTCTGTTCTAGAGATGCAGGACAGAGACAGCTAACTCAAGTGTGCATATCTGGGTTATCAGTGCTTATCAGTGAGACAAGACAGGGAAAATTACTGAGGTATTGGTGGACAAGGTGTGAACAATGCACAGAGCAATAATGAATTGCTGGCCATGGAAATAATACACTGGTTTACTACATGAGAGCTAGGAGACAAGGGGGAGAAAGAGGGTTGCTATTTATTAATAAAAGAGCTCCAATTCATATGGCCAGAAGGAATGAAGCTGCTCATGAGCAAAGATCTGCAGTTCTACTGCTCTTCTTTCAGAGTGGGACCTAATAGCTTGGACGGTGTTGGTAAGGACAATATACCACAGAGTCAAATGTGCAGAGCAATTTGGGTCTTCCACTGCAAGGATCCTCCTAAGATATGTAGAAAAAGGTCACAAAGACAGTAAGACAGTCTTTGCTCCTTCCCAGGGGTCTTATAATATTTTATTTTTGTGCATTTGGGTTTGAGAATACTTTTTATTGAATTCAAGTTAGAATACTTATCAGTTACTTGATTTGACTTTATGCACATGCACACTTTGAAATTTATCCTGTTATTTCACCTAACTATCCATTCTTACTGCCTAAATCTCTGCTTTCTCATGACATATAAGAAAGCAGCAATGTGGTATGTCTCAGATTGCTTGGCATTTCTGCCAGTTATTGGCTTTATGGGTTACTAATTCTCTTGTAAATTTTATCCTGAAACATACTTTCATTTTGATCAACTCTATGTTTACTTTTGAGATTGCGCTGCTCTCCCCACCACACTTTTAATTGCAAGATATGAAATTAATTCATGAAACTCTATTAGCTTGTCCTGCACTCTAACAAGTGCAAATACAAAGATGTTAAAATAGCAGGAGTTATTTTAGACAGTAAGTCAGTAGTGAAAGGATGTCTGGAGGAAACTGTGGCCGATCATTAAACCACCTTATCTCTTCCTCCATTGATTTGTTTTATTTCACATTAGGCAGTTGTAAAGGTTTTAGTTGTAGCCAAGCACTAGCATCATGAGCAGACTGACAGCCATTTTTATGGGAAATGCTTGAAATGTGATATTGTTGGAATACCTCAAGCCAGGGAAGCTTTATATTGACCTATGTCCTACACCAGGAAGCAGGAGCAGATAGCTAAAACAGTAAATTTTTCCTGTAACATGTTTCAGGAAATATTTGGAGTTTTTGGGTAAAACCACAGGGAGGATGATGTGTTTGGAGCCCAGAAGCCCATGGCAGCCTTAATTTAAGAGGTTCCAGCACATAAGATTCAAGGAGAGGAACAGGCACAGTGGCAACTGCTGAGGCTTTAATTTCTTTTTCACCTAATTTGAGTTGAAACTTACTCTCAAGTCTATCCATCAATGTAATGAAATTCAACATCAAGAATTAAGCCCTTTAGATGTGTCTGCCTGTCTGTGTGTGACCAAAGGGGTGGTAGAAGACACTATTAAAGTGAAACAATCCCTCATGCCATGGGCAGGGTCACCTTCCACTAAACCAAGTTGCTCAAAACCCCATCCAACTTCACCTTTAGCATTTCCAGATGTAGGGCATTCACAACTTCTTTGGGTAACCTGTTCCCAATATAATCAGGGTGACTAATTAGCTACAAATGAGTTTTCATTTGACAGCTGAAGAAAATCAACCAACCTTTGGGCCATCGAGCCCAGGTGGGCCTGGAGGACCTCTGGGACCAGCAATCCCCTGCAATGCACAAGAGGGAGAGGTAAACACTAGTTTAGTTCATTGACTCCATGGGCCTCTAAAAATGATTCAGCAGGTTGCTGATGGAAAAAAAAATAACATTTTATAAGAAAGCATCAACCACATTAACAGAAAAAAAGGTCACAGCAGATCCAAGGCATGGTCACTGCCTCAGCTCTCTTACCGTTTTCCCATCCTGGCCATCTCTGCCTGGTGGTCCTCGCAGACCTCTATCCCCTTTGAAACCTGGGATGCCTGGCAGTCCTGGTGGGCCAGGAGGGCACTCACTGCACACATCCTGGGAGAGAACATGGAAAAACACATCAGCAATAGGCTGCAGGCACTTAGCAGACCCTATGGACTCTCACTACGAATGCAGCACTGTGGTGCTGGTATAATTCTTAAAGCTTTGCTGTTTTAGCTCAGGAGTGGGATGAATCTGCCCTAAAGAACCACAATGAGGGCAGCATGAAGCAAAGTGAGGGTCAGCACCTGAGCTCACACATGCTCCTATGGGAAGTTTCCAACCAATTCTAGGTCCTAATTGATCATCCAGGATCAGGAAACCAAGGAAAAGCTCTTCCCAATGGGGAGGTCAGGGAGACTAGCAAGACTTTCAAGAAAAACATCGCTTTGAATCTACAAGACCACTAGAAACCTGTGTCTGCTCGAGTCTGAAAGATCTGTTACTGCTTAGAGGGCAGGTATCTAGAGAAAAATCAGGTGCAATACAATTTCAGAAAGGGCTCTGCAGGGGAATTATTCAGCAGCCAGCTTAGCTAAGGACAACTCATCCGATGGAGTTTGTGAAGACCAAGTGAATTGTTACAGTGTCCTGGCCAAATTTTATCAGGGAGACTCACTATCTCCCTCCTTCCAAACCTCTTTGAATCATCTCAACAGTCCTGACATTCCATCTATCCTCAGAAAATTGAATCCATCTATGACATGTCCATGTCAAAGGTAGACTTCCTTCAGTAAAAGGGGAAGGAATCCTGCCCATAAGAGGGTAATATAAAACAGATCATCAGGCTGAGAGTCAGGAGCCCCTGCTACAACACCCAACCCTGTCAATGATCTGTTGCAAAAGTGTGGGGTAAATTGTCTTTCTGAGTCTCAGTGCCTACATCCACATTTATCTACTTACAATGTAAGTGCTTGAGAAACACCCATAACAGCAGAGCCCTAATTTCCTCTGAGATTTCAAGGTGCTGCTTTCTGTACTAAACATGCAGTAAAAAAATACCAAACAGAAAAAATGCACAAATGTGTTTAATGAGAATATAAGTAAAAGAAGAGAATGAAAGAGCATCAAAGTGACATCCTATACCCAAGAATGAGTCTCCTGCTCCTGTCCAGATCAAAAATCCCAAACAATGCCTTACAGTGAAACCTCCAGAAAAATATTGGGCTCCACAAAACAAAGACAGCTCTTCAGTGAAGAGTAATTTCAGAGCAGCACTCTTTAAAAGAGTCCTTTGGTTAATGTGGTAATTTTTTAGTTTCTTTTAATCAACAAGAAAAGATTTATTGCCAGGTTTAAGACAGCTTAAAAAACTCACAACTCAGCCCACGTAAATCTATAAAGATTTTTCAGTCAATACCTATCAAAGACTGACTTAATTTCTCAGAAAATTCTCTACATGGAGAGTAAAGGCAGACAGATTATCACTTTTGAAGCACAGGTACTTTTGGGGTTAATTATCTGCATCCACAATGCAAACTAAATTTGCACCCACCCACAGTAACCTAAAATTATTCCAGTCACTGTTGAAAGTGTATGTGATAAAAATCCATCATTTTATTAAAATGGTTTCCATTTTCTGGTTTAGATAATGCAACTTGATAATGTTTATTTCTCCTTAGGAATGCATGCCTCAGAAAGAGCTGAGAAAGTCTCAGAGATGTTATAGAGATCTTTGTAGGTCATTTCTCTGCTGGGGAAGGGATTTTAATCTCCACTGTGAGCTTGTGTCCCAGTACCAGTGCAAGTAGGAGACTTGCAAGTCTTGAGTTTTGAAATAGTGTTTAAAGACACCTTCTGCACTTGTAGTTCAGACACTTGTCCATCACAGAGGGTTAGTCAGGTCTGAATCTGAGAACAATTCCCATCCTCATGAAAGGCTGATTACCTTTACTAGGAGATTTATGTCCTCTGGAGTGAGCAGGGGTGGGGAACCCTGTGGAATGAGAAATTTATTATTTAAGGCAATTTTAAGAGGCATTAAGACATGAGAATTTTTCCTGAACAAGCCTGTGGATTCTCACTGATTTCTCTTGTCTTGCCTAGGACACACTGGGCCAAATTTGTTCTTCCCACCCTGCTTTACCAATGCTCTTCCTCACACCTGAGATGAGTTTTTGCTGAGGGTACTGCACAGTGGTGCTAAGTGCCTTTAAAATTTTGGCTTTCATTTACCTGCAGAATATCCAGTTATTTTCATACCATTCCCAAGCCTTCACTAAACCTTTAGTGGGTTTTATTCTTTTTTCTACTGCTCTGCTGGGAAAAACAACAATGGAAAAGCACCCAAGTGCACTTCTGAGGTGAGGTGTACAGGTGCTAACTGAGTTAAAAAGATGTAATACAGAAGTGAAGTTACATACAGGTTTTCCAGGAGGTCCTCTTTCCCCTGGATTTCCAGGTACACCCTACAGATCAAGAAAAAGAAAAATATTGTGAAATTATTATGCAATAACCCCCTGGTTGCTCTTGCACTCTGTTGACTGATCGGGACTAGTACACATTTTACTTTCTGCTGCTGAGCAGCACTGCTCCTTGCATGTGACAAACAGCAAACTCCTCCAAATATCTGCAACCTGAACATCCTCTCAAATCCTTGCTAAACTCATTTGAGTCACATAGAGACTGGAATTGCTTTAGCTTGTCTTCTGGTCATAGGAAACACTATGAACTTCATTAGTGTGAAGGATGAAGCTTTAAATCTCTGAAGGCACCTGCAAACAAGCAAAATCAGCTTGTTTGGTTGGCTGGTTGGTTGGTTTTTTGTTTGTTGAGGTGTAGTGGTACCAGTTTTCATGAGATAAAGGCACAGAAGTTACCAGCATTCTCAGAATTTTATGTCCAGAAAGGCAGGGTTTGGAAAAGGGACAACCTCCACCCCTCGGCGTGCATCTCTTACATGTCATTAAAAAGGAATTAAGTTTTCTAAAAACAAAACAAAAAACATGTCTAATTTTTTTTGTAAAATCTTTGCATAAAGTAGTGCTGTCTTGGGAAACCAAATATTTTGAACAAGACAGTTGGCCACTGCTCAGATAGTAACAAAATTCTGCATTGTGAGGATTCTTGCAGTGGTGTTTTAAGATACTCAGTGACATTTCCCCAAACCATTTTCTGCTGAATTCCTGCATCCACCTGGTCCATCACTCCAGCTATTCACACTGAGAACCTTAAAGAGCATACAGAATTTACCACATACAAAAGCTGTCCTATCTGATCATTTTTGTTTCTAAAGGAACAGTTTCTACTGACCATCTAAAAGCATCTTATTTGTGTTCAGCTTTGTGGATTCTGCAGAAGACACACATGGGATTTTCTCTGAGATGTTCCAGATTTGAAACCCAGGAGGTTCATAGAATCATAGAATGGTTTGGGTTGGAAGGGACCTTCAAGACCACCTCATTCCAACCCCCTGCCATGTGCAGGAATGCCTCCCACTGTCCCAGGTTGCTCAGAGCCCCATCCAACCTGGCCTGGAACACTTCCAGGGATGAGGCATCCACAGCTTCTCTGGGCAACCTGTGCCAGGGCCTCACCAACCTCACAGCAGAGAACTTCTTCCATATATCTAATTTAAACCTACTCTCTTCCAGTTTGAAGCCAGTACCCCTTTCACTGTCGCTCCCCTTTTGTGGTGAGAAAAAATATTGAAAGTGGAAGATGTGATGAGGAGGGGAAAATAGAGTTATTTTCATTCAAGATGACCTTGCAGCTGGAGGATGCTAAGAATATTCAGTGTGGAAAATTTCATATGTTTTGTTTTCTTTGGGTTGTTTTCTGTCTGTCCTGAGAAGTGAAGGTTTAGTAGAAGATAACAGAATGCTGTAAAAACTTAAAAGGCATTCCTCAAAGGCTGGAGCCTCCCTGCTGGGAGAAGGAGAGATAAGAAGCTTGGAGGTTACTCTGAGCACTTTCTGCCCCTGCTAAGATGGAATAAGCTTAGCAGTGCATGTGTCCCCATTCTGCCAGTGTGGTAATGGAATAAATCTATTCTTTACACTTCAGCTCTGAATTTTGGCTGTCTTGGTTATCTATGTATATTCAGTTCTCACATCTTGTCAAAAGTCCCTCTCCATCTTTCTTCAAGGCTCCCTTCAGGTACTGGAAGACCACAAATAGGTCAAGCCTTCACTTTTCCAGGCTGAGCAATCCCAATTCTGTCCACCTTTCCTTGTAGGAGGGTTGCTCTATCCCTTCAGTTGCCTTGGTGGCCTCCTCTGGACTCGCTCCAACAGTTCCGTGTCCTTCCTGTGCTGTGGGATCCCAGAGGTGGACACAGCACTGCAGGTGGGGTTTCACCAAAGCACAGCAGAGGGACAGAATTCCCTCTCTTGACCTGCTGGCCATGATGGTTTTGATACAGCCCAGGACTTGATTGGCTTTTTGGGCTGCATCAGCATCTGGATGCTGATCAAGGTACAAGTAGTGGCTTTCAATCAGTCTAGGCTCAGCAGGAGCTACTCTTTGAGACTAATATTTCCATCTGGAAAGTTCCTTTAAAATTTGGTCAAATGCTTATCCAGGAAGGGTACTGGGTGTTCTTTCTGCCACTTTGTCTCAGGTTAGCCCATTTTGCCAACCAGTTCATTGTATTATTTACACAACCAGAGGGGACATGGGGATTAATGACTGAAGAGCACTGTGTGTCAGGATACAGCACAATTGTAGCTATAGGGCAAACAAATTTCACCCCTGAGTCTCACTTAGTTCTTAAATCCTGTATGTCTTGCTAGAGGAGAGAAAAAATGGGAAAATGTATTGATTAGCTTTCTCTGTGTCCACATGAAATGCTTCTGAGTGAGCAACAACCCTTGAATTACCTTGACTTTCTAAGAGATGAAAATTACACATAAACTGAAGTGGATCTAAAGTGGAGCTGAAGTAGTACTGAAGTTCATGGATGAGCTCCTGTATCTTGAAGAACTAAACCTTCTGCAGGTGAGAACAAAGACAAGATAATGTCTGAAGAAGATGTTTAGCTCACAATTCTCCCCAGATGTCCTTCTGGAGAATTGAGTAAATATAAGTAAACATTTTAGTGGTTTATAGCTTTCCTTCTTCTACAGAACTGCAAAGTGAATCCAGAGGACTGTGCATTGTTCCCAAAGTCCCTTCCCTTTTACAGGTGCTGACTGTCAGGTCATGCTTTTGGCATCCTCTCCACTGTGGTTCTCAGCCACTTCTGCACATGGGAAGAGAGATGGCCAAATAGCAATTACACAGATCTTATATTCCCAGACTTACTTTGCTCAGGAAGACTCACACAGAACTTGCTTTAAAAAAAAAGGTGTGATGCAAAGCAAAAACTTGAGCCATGAGAATAATCCTGGATCAGATAGCAACACAGAAAAGACAGTTCAGAAGTGTCTTTCATGCTGACTAGTAGCACAGCTATAAATATATGCCATAGGGCTCACTGACAGCCTTCTGCTTTGGGATCTGAAATACGAACATGCAACTAGGGGTGTAATTTGAGTATCTGAAGATTTTTTTAAAAAAGGAATATAGGAAAAGAACTTCTTAGTTATGTGAAAAGACACGCAAGAAGAGAGTGAATAAAACGGAAGCCCTTGGAAAGGATTAAGCATAGCTATCATGGCGTCATGGTATCAGATTCACTTGAGACAAAAAGACATGAACCCATTTTCTTGCATTCTGTATGATGTGGAGCTGGTGATGTCTCTAAAAGGATGGAAATGAGACAGGAAAAGAGATTAAGCTCTGTGCCATGACTGACAAACCTGAAAAAAACACTGAATCCCCAGGAAAAGTAAAAAAATTGAAAAGTACAAGACAGCAGAGAGAATGCCCATTGAAGAATGCTTTTGTGAGCCAAACTGAACAAAACACATGTAGATGATGGCACTTCAGCATGGTGCATTATCAGAGAACAGGCCAATGGAAGCAGAGCCAAAATTAGAGGAAATGTTACTGATCTGTAGAAGCCTGGAGTTAGAAAAGGCTGACAAAAATAGATGGGTTGCAAATACAGAATCACAGAACACCCTGGGTTGTAAGGGACCCACAGAATCAAGTCCAGTTCCTGGTCTTGCACAGGACCATCCCCAAGAGTCACACCATGTGTCTGAGAGCATTGTCCAAACATTCCTTGAGATCTGTCAGTCTTTGTGCTGTGACCACTGTCCTGGGGATCCTGTTCCAGTGCCTGGCCACTGTCTGGATGAAGAACCATTTCCTAATATCCAACCTAAACCTCCCCTGATGCGTTGCTTCCTTCAGGTTGCTAAAAGCAGAATAAAAATGCTAGAATGAAGACATGGAAGTTAAAACTGCATCTGACAAGCTAATAGGGGAGGGAACTGGAAAAGAGAAAGCCAGAAAATTCAGAAAAAAGAAAATGAGTCTGACCAAACAACTGCATGGCACTGAAAATAAATGCTGCTAACACCATGTGAGAAAATACACAGATCCAAATAACAACCAATGTTGGAAAGCTCATAAAGTTTGAACACTTTCAGGAGCTTGCAGCCAAGAGTGGCTGGCACAAAGCAGAATATCCAATGAGTGGTACAGCACACTAGTATAGGGAAAAGATGCCAGCCATGAGGAGGTGTGATGCACAGCATCCAGAGCATCAGTCTGCAAAATCTGACACACAGGAATGGACTTTAAATGGGAACTGATGGAAACTATGCTGCTGATAATGTTAAAAACAATATTTAGCTTAGTTGTTTGGCAAATGGTGCTAATTATGCCAAGGTTGTGGGTTTCATCCCCTCATGGCCCATTCACTTCAGACTTGGCCTCGATGAGCCTTGTGGGTCCCTTCCAATTCAGAATATTCTGTGATTCTGGAACTAAGAAGAAATTAAATGCTGGTGTAGTTAACAGGCAAAATCCTATGATGGGACAATGATGCTCAGGTAAGTGCTGCATGTGAAAATACTCAAAGAAAGGAAACATAAGTGTATAAGGGAAGTGTATAAGTCACAGACATATGGTGGGATAGTTCTATTACAAGACTGAAAATTAAACTTGAAATGCCATATCTTAAATAAGTTATATGTAGCAGCAATAAAGAGACAATGGGGGGTTAATAAATGTATTCTGTTTTGGGGCACAAGTACCCTAAAACAAACACAAAGGCTCCACAGAACTGTACTTCTACCTGGACGGGAAAATGAACCTCAGAACAGCAAAATCTGCTTTGCAAATCCATTGGCAGTAATTTATGCATCCAAAAAGGTTTTGCAATTATGAAAGCAAACACAGGGGGAAGATTAACTTCTCAGTAATGCTAGAACTTAGTTATCTTAAATAATTAACCTAATTAAAAAGTGATTAATTCAACATTTATGTTAATTAAAATTATCATAATAAAAATACAGAAAGATCCTATTAAACAGGTGCCCTCACTGCTACTAGGAGGATAAGAGAATGTCTCATTCAGATTGTTTCCTGATCTGAGGACTCTAAATAGGTGTGTTGAACAGAAACATTTCATCTCCCAGCAGATAGTCAGGGCAGAACAGATGATTCCCAAAACATGAAGTGTAAGGGTGGCTGGCCAGAGTGTCTGCTCCTTTAGGGGCCTCTGGTCAAGGACCTTTTTGAATTCAACAAAGGAAGAGAAGGAAAAAGTCATAAATTAGAACATCAAGGACAAAAACCTGACCAATAATAAAGGCTGGCTGTGGTGGGAAGCAAACCTGGACATTCACACTAATTGATCAAGGCATGTGGAAATATGAGGAGGCTTATTGCAGCAAGGTTACCTCATCCAGGACCTTGTGAACTGGGAAATTAAGGGAAAAGGAGGAAATCAGAAACTAAATTTTCCTAGACACAGACCTAAGAAGTAGATCTTGTCACTCACAGTAACTGAGGTGCTATCAAATCCCACAGACTGCACGTCCTGGGAGACCAATCTGGACCTTGCAAGGGATAAGATTGAAAACTGGGGGACTGTGAATTGGGAGGGCTGAGGGACTTATTGAGCTGGGGAGATAAATGAAGGGCTGTGCAGAGAAAGAGAGAGTAACAAACTAACAAACAGGGGAGTGAACAGAAAAGGGTATAAAAGGGGCTGATTGTGTGTAAACCAGAGGTGGCTGAAGCATTTGTTTGGCTGAGCCCTGCACCTGCCCACTGTGGTTTGTCCTGTCATTTCATATCTTCTAATAAACCTTTTCACAGAGTCATGGGATGGTTTGGGTTGGAAGGGACCTTAAAGCCAATCTCATTCCAATCCCCTGCCACGGGCCAGGACACTTTCAACTGGGCCAGGCTGCTCCAAGCCCCATCCAACCTGGCCTTGAGCATTTCCAGGGATGGGGCAGCCACAGCTTCTATGGCATTCTGCTCCAGTGCTTCACACATGCACAGTTAAGAATTTCTCCCACATATCTAATCTAACCAGGCAGGGAGGACCTGGTCTACAGCCTCTGGAGGAGACAGCACTGCACATAACATCATTGAACTTGTAGAAATACCTTTTTATAACTCTCAGACTAGGAGATTGGCCAACTTCTCTGACAGAAGGTACTTAAGGCTA
Organism: Thryothorus ludovicianus; assembly: GCA_013397245.1. Lineage (NCBI taxonomy): Eukaryota > Metazoa > Chordata > Aves > Passeriformes > Certhiidae > Thryothorus > Thryothorus ludovicianus. The sequence continues at coordinate 51,407 of VZTB01015233.1, read as the reverse complement.
CACTATTTTAATGCTTGATAGAGGAATACTGCCAGATTAAAATGTGTTTGGGATTTTTTTTTTCCAAAAGCAAGAGAAAGTAATTTTTTTAAGTGACTGAGGTCCTTAAAGTAGGCAAAATGTGTAGTAGTTCTGTTATGGAAAAAATTAGCCATATTATTGGGTAAAAAAGACCTAAAAAAACACACTTTTCAAGCTTTAAGAATTGGAGCTTTGGTTTATCGGAAAAAAATGCAAATTTAAAGACAAGAATATAATATATATGGAAGAAGGCAACATGTCTCAGCTTTGTAGCAGAAAAAGATAATTCATAGGGATTCATGGACATAATGAACTCTAGAGGACAAACAAATAGCAAGGCTTTTGCTAAGAGGAAGAGAGCAAAGCCAAAGCAGCACAATTGTACTGTAAACCTAGGCAAGTATTTTCAAAACCTAAATTTTAATAAAACAAGATATTGTCCTGAGAACCCTTGATATTAAATTGAGTAGCCAACAGATATTTCAAAGGTGACTTTAGGCTATCCCAAGATGTTATGACATATTCTTTTAGAGGACTAGAAAAAATTCTAGGATGTAGTCATGTAAAAAACACAATTTCTGCTCCAGTGGGAGTGAATTCTGCCCAAAGCTATTGCAAAAGGAGTATTGACACTTTCACCTCCCCAAATGCAGTTGTAGATCTGATTTGCTATATCAGAGAATGTAACTGATAGCCCACACTTCCACAAGCATCTGATGAGTTTACAACTGGAAAAATAGTTCAGAGAGTAACTTGATGTATGCAAATGTGATAAAAGATTTTTTCAGTCTCAGAAAAAATCATGGAATACATTTGCAAAGGCACAGCAAAGTACAAGACACTGAGGCAAGTCATTCAGGCAGTTGACACTGCATGGCTTGGGAGCTGCACGGCAAATTCATATTAGCAATTCAAATTGGAGCTTTCCTATCCAGTGATATCCTGCTTGAACACAGCAGAGTACAAAAATGGACATGTTTCAGAGGATACAGGAACATTGCATCGGCATACAAGAGTGCAGAAGCAGAACAAAAAGTTCCTTATGCTAGTTAAATAAAGATAGAGATCAGGAAACTGCAAATGCATGATCTTGTCAAAATAGGTTATTCCTGCTGACACACCAAGAAATGTTGGAATGTGCCCTGTACCTCCAATTATACCTCCTGAAACACAGATAGAATGGTTTAACAAATGATCAGACAATACAGAAAGGTTCTAAAAGATATATTGAGTGCAATTAAAGCAGTGAGTGTAATAGGGAATGTGTTTTACAAGTAGACTAAGGAATGTTTGTGTTTAGGTTAATTTTCTGCTGGGAAAAGAAAAATGTAAAGACCTTAGTGCTGCATCTCCAAGAATTGACCAGCCAATGCTGATCAGAAAGAGACTCCAAAAAGCTGCTTCAGGCACTGTCCTCACACAGTACAGCTCTAATAAACTCTATCATATCTACTGTTCAAAACATCTTAATTAAAAATTTCAAACATCTGAGGCAAGGTGATGAGATCTAGGGACAGGCAGCAGGACACAATCCCAAATCTCTGGCTGCTCAGGGATGCAGGGTGATGGAGGCAAAGGACCATTTCAGCCATCATGAGCTGTGGAAGAAAACCCTGGCTTAAACATTTGTCTTTTGACAAAGTATAGAGTCACAGAATCTTTGAATGGTTTGGGTTGGAAGGGATCTTAAAGATCATCCAGTTCCAAACTTGTGCCATGGGCAGGGACACTTTCCACTATCCCAGGTTGCTCAGAGCTCCATCCAGCCTTGCCTTGAACATTTCCAGGGATGGAGCAATCACAACCCCTCTGGGCAATAAGTAAGTGGGAAGAAAATGAGACCTTCTTTCCACAGGAAAGTACCTCCTTTAGGCCACCTGATGGATGTCAAAAAGGCCACTCTAGGGTTGAAAAGTGCTTGCTGTGCAGGGAGTGAGAGCTGGTACCCATTGCAGACATGACAGCATCAAGGAGCAGCACTGAAAAGGAGTTACAGGAGGTCACTTACCCCTCCCTACAGTGCTCCCTCAACATGCAAAAATCCAAAGATCAAGCCCCTCAAAATCTTCAGAGCCTCTTTCAGAGGACAGGTTTCTACATCATAGAGGAAAAAAAAAATCTCCTCTTTCTGATGCAGCACCGAAGAGGAACCAAGCAGAGAGAAGGGCCAGCTTTCCAGCTGGGAGTCTGCCACGTTCCTCTCTATTCCTCAGTTCCATGACTCACCACTGAGACAGTGGAAGAACAATGCACCAAGAGGTTAAAATGTCCTCAAACATGCACAATAGCAGCAGCAAAATGAACTCATAGAGAACTTCTTAACAGCTGTGGCCCTGTTTTAACAGAAAGGGTACTTATCTCAGTGGATTCTAAGAAGTTCCTAGACAGCCTAACCACCACCCTTTTCCAGTGTGGGATCTTTTCCTAGTGAATGCTGCCAAGTGCCTTCTCCAGTATCATTTTAAATGGTTCAGTGGTGAAGCCCACCACATTCCTTGAAGCAATCCTCCTTATTCCAACTATTTTCTCCTTTCACATCCTAAGTTGTAAGAGCTCCACTTCTGCAAATGATCTCCTTTGGGCAATCCTAGTAACAATCAGTGACTGCAGTTGACTCTATCAGCATAAAATTTTAAGGAAATTATATCCAAGCACGACAAATTTCTTGAGCACTTACACTTTTATTTTACTTACATCCTGGCCAGGTGGCCCCTGTGGTCCAGGGATACCAGGTACTCCACGGGGACCCTGGTAGGGAGAGAACAGACAAGCCCAGTAATATGAGCAGTATTTATGAGGTGCTCTTAGCTGAGGAGAAGAAATACTTGACCTAATAGATATTGGTGGAAAAATTAATCAGCACCTACACAACCATGAGAAAGTTAAGGAAAAAATATAATTACATCTCACACTGCACTATCCTGGTATCAGTCATTTCTGTGCCTCAAGAGACTTCATGTGCATCACCAAAGTCAGGCTTCCCATGCATTGATTGGAGAGGTAACAGTGACTTTACAGGAGGCAGATTTTTAAACAGGGAGAAAATATGACTGAGCACAGGACCGTAGAGGAGAAAAGAGGGTCCATCTCCTCAGTACCAGGCTATCACACTGGCTAGGACTGGCTGTTGTGCTGGAAGTTCAGGCCAGTGATACACAGTTGTTTGTGCCACACCAATGGATGGCATCCTTGAAAAACTGAATGTTGAGGGACTAAAGTGTGTTTGGTGAATACTGAAATCTGTATGATTTAAGTAAGAAAAATGTTTTTAAATAGTTTATTTTAAACTTTTGATGCCTTGGCTATAAGCAATGTGCTCTGAATTATGTGCCTTGAAATAATTTTTTGAATGAAGGGTGAAACAAGTCACTTATTATTTCTCTTGTAGGACTATTGGCACATAAAAAAAGTTTCCAGTAAACCAAGGCTCTTGATCAACTCTTTCTCTCAACTCAATATAGCAGACAAGTACCTGGTAATACACAGGAGAAGTTCCCTTTGGAGCATCACCCACCCTGTGACCATTTCTTGAGCAAAATCAAAGCAATTACACATTCCTTCATGAAATGACTGGTAAAAACATAATTTGTGTGGTTTTCCCCTCCCCAAAGAATTTGGGCATAGCTAGAAAGACATACTGTACCAGTGACCCTTTGTCTCCTGGGGGTCCTGCAGGGCCCTACAAACAGAAAAGACACAGAAATAAAACCACTTAAAATTCCCATCCCCCTTTTGCTGAGCAGGTGGGTCTTGCATTAAGGCATTTTTCTCTGCTCTGGGCTGTGTGCTGCACTCAGGAGTGTGGATGTGTGAGCACTGCCTGTGCCCAAGGACAATCCAAGCTCCTGGCTGGGTCTGGGGACACAAAACCACAGCATCCACACATTTCTTGGGCTGGGACAGGACAAGTCCCCCAGGTTCTGAAGACCACTACATTCAGCTATCTCTCACACAAGGAAAAACATCTCACAGGACTTCTGTGCTCTTCAATTTGGGTCAAAGCAGAGGGGGCAGTTGATTTGTGCATGCTGTTTGTTTGGGGATGCAACTTAAAATGTGCAGCTGAGTAGAGTGAGCCACTGGCAGGTACTACAGGAACACCACAGAAGTGATGCAGTCCCATACTCAGCATGGGTGAATTGATCTGGTGTTCCAAACATACCCAAAACAAGGCTTGAATAAATTGGCTACCACTAAAACTCCTCTCCTTTTGCTTTCTATTTCAGGCACAGTAACTCAATAATACTCACAATGTCTCCGTGACAGAAGACACCTTAGTGCATGTTAAAGAAATGGCTAAATGCATAATTTAATTAAACCCAACAAGGCAAGGCAGGGCAAGATTGCAACCTTTCTACTTATACTGTGCATCCATCCATTAGGCAACTTCAGCATAAAGATGTGAATTCACCTCAATTGTCCAAGCTGTCCCCTACTCTGTTGGAAATAACACACTCTGCTAATGTTCAAATTTATGGCTCAGTGTTATGAGAATTGTAACTCAATACTTCAGCAGATAAGGTAAAAAAAGTCCTCATATATATATACTTTTGTGCAGGGAGTAAAGCCTGAGAGAGGTTAAGGGCACAGGAGGAAACAGGGTGAGGATTCCAATTAAAAAGACTTGTTGGCTCTCAGCTCTGAAGCTGAAGTATTATAAACACAATTTTGTCACATCCCTAAAAAGAGTAGAGACTGACGTCTTTAATTCAGTGTGTAATATGCACTGAAGCAACTCCACTGATTTTATTCTGTTTTTTTTTTTTGGTTTTTTTTACTGTGAGATTCAGTCTTTGTGACAGTCTGCTAGATTCAAGGTTATACAGAGTTCCTTTTTTCCAATTCCAGTCTTGCACTGGAGCTGAGGTTATGATGAATTTACAGAGGAAAAAAACCATCATAATTGTGGTTTGGTTGTTGTTTTGTTTTTGTTGTTTTTTCTTTTCTTTTTTTAAAGAAACATTTAGTAGAGCAAATTAAATAAATAAAACATATAATTTGAGAACAGTGTGGTGTGTAGGTGGCTACACATCCTGACAGTGGGCAAATAATGAAGACACTGAAAAAAACAATCTTCTGGTGTGAGACAAGAGATGTCTGCATTTGGAGTCAAGTCCTTAGTCGTTTGTGTTTATGGAGATGAGGATGCTAAATCCCCAATGAAGAACAACTTTGTCATCCTATGTACATCAGGATGCAGACATGAACTCATCTAGCCCTGGACTGAATCTAAAAAGCTGTAATTAAAGAATAACCACTAGCTAGTGATTTTCAAACAAGCCAGATACTCATTTGTTAATTTAATTTTAATTTAATTAATGGCTGAATATTGAGAAGTGCAAGAACACCACTGTTCCCCAGATAAATCATAACAAAGAACACCCAGGAAACCTGCAGTCATTGGTAACCCTATGAGGACCATAAAAGCCACGACATAGACACAGTGTGAAACAACAGGACCAACCCAGTCTGCTTTAACTCAGATAGAATTCAGCATGATAAAAGTAAATATTAAATGGAGATACACCTCAGAAAGCCAGATTTTTCAATTCATTACCCAGCAATATGACTTCATTTAAAGGCAAAGGCAACTTCCTGTATTAATTGGAACATTTATATCTAGATAAACAGAGCACTGAAAACCAAACATTGAATGATTGGCCCAGGATTATGGCATGTACAAGGTATTGCAAAAGACTGCAAGGGCTCAGATGTCCTTTAGCAATTACAGCCAGAAATAGCATTTGCTTCTTCCTAAACATATTTCACTAGCAAATTCAGTGCATAGCTGGAGGTCTCTGAGCAGGACTACTGCCAGAGCACAGCCAAATCCCCCTCATTTCTAGAGGAGCTGTACATGACAAGTACTGGAGTGATCAAAGCCCAGCAACAGGAAAATCCAAATTTTCCAAGCAGGCTCCCATATACACAATGTGACCAACTGATACTCAGGAGGACAGAGCTGGATAAGGTCAAACCTCCCAAATATTTGTGTGAAATTATGGGGAGGATGGCCCTCTGGGAACACCTTACAGTTTAAGCAATCTGATTTTGTATTTTGCTATTGGAGTGTCGCTATGTCACTGATTGTGGGCATGTGTGCCACACTCATCCCTTCCAACAGAGATTATACAACAGCAAGGTTCTGTCTGTCCACAAGACCAGAGCTGCTGCCTTGGACAGTATCTCCACTCACATCCACAGCCAGTGTGCCAGGATGATGCACAGAGTTCAGGAGTGACAGTCAGTGACACCAGTCAGTCCCACAGCACTTTTAGCCCTTATAACACACATGTGACATGTCAGCTACAAATGGCAGCCTCTGGACTTATCCGGAACCTGCACCTTCAGAAGGCAAAATGTCCCACAGGCTCTCAGCACAGCTGAGCACAGCAATGCATCCTCCAGGTGAAAATGCCCGATTTTCCACCTTGTTACAGGCTGCAGCAGGACCTGCTACTTACAGGGGGTCCAGCCAGGCCAATTCCTGGCACTCCTCTGTCTCCTGGCTGTCCAGGGAGGCCAGGAGCTCCCCTCTCACCCTGAAATAAAGGAAAGAGTTAAAAGCTTTGTGCACTGATGAGAAAATGTGCTGAAATGCAAGCAGGTTGTACACCAGAATGTCACATGGGTACATCTGGTCCTGGTCCTGCCCACAGAGGGACAGATTTCCGCCTGTGGCAGCAGGGGATATGGCACAGTCACTGTCTCATCATGCCAATAAAGTGTCCTTTTCCCCCACACGGGCCCCAGCCCACCTCTGTGGGCTCAGTGTGTGCCAACTCACATCACATACCTGAGTGGAAACAATCTTTGCAAGTGTGTTCATTTATTTTAGTGCACTGCATCAAATTTCCAGCATTTCACAGAATCACCAAGGTTGGAAGAGACCTTCAAAATCAGCTTGAACCACCAGCCCAGCACCACCTTAATCACCCCAAACCATATCCCCCAAGAACCACTTCCAGAAACAGTGATTTCACCAGGGTAGCAGGCACTTTCCTTGGCTTGAGGAAGAACTAAGAATCATAAATCACTTTTCTCTCTCTGTGCTTCTGTGGTAGAAGGCTAAGGCACAAAAATTGCTGAACATAGATCATTTATCTGAGGAAGACAGGATTAGGGAAGTTTTATTGCATCTTAATATTCTTCTTTCCTTTACCAACACAGGCCTGCTCACAGAAGTGTATGAAATTATTTTGGTAAAATGTAAGTCATCACTTCTACCACTCCCTCTCGAGCACTGTACTAGAAAAGCAGAGCCTTCCCTTTTAAAACACAGGATTTTAAAAGTAAAACCTGAACAGCACAGAAAACAGCTTGACATTGTACACTGCAGACAGAGGGTTAAAAAAGAATTCAGGTGTAAAACTTTAATTTAACATCTGTTTTCTAGTTATAGAGAGAAATCAATAAGATTTTTATGGATTGCATTGCAGTTGTGAGATTTGGTCTCACGTTGGCAGTAGATTTATAACAACGAATCTTATTTATGTTATTTATTATGACATTATATCTAGCTGTATAAAAGCATGATAGAAAAATTGTTACCTGTGGATTCTGCCCACTCAAATTTAAATCTGCAATATCTCCTATTTTTCCCCTTTCTTGCTTTCTTCTTAAACTAATCATTTACTACAAAGAAATAATACTGAAAGGCCAATGAGAAAAAATGCATTCTGATTAGTTCAAACACTCCACACATCCCTTATCAGTTATTTTATTCAAAAAGATAATTTTAATACAAAAATTTCAATTGTATTTTCCCACACACAATTAAGACTTTTATCATCTTCTGTTGCTATTGAATAGAATACTTAATGAGATTTCTTTTAATGTTTTTTTCTGACTTTTATATTAATTCTCAGTCTATTAGTGTGTGTCTGTGTGGGTGTAGGTCTGTGTTCTGAACTGTCAAAGATATATAGAAAAGACTACAAAGCATTTGTACAAAATGCAAAAAAAGAAAAAAATCATAGCAGTTTGGTTATTTCAAAAATATGAGATGTAGATGGATTGGGTCTCATACTGCTATAATCCTGCTTCTATAATTTACAGAATCTGTTTCAACAATTGATTCTTCTTCCAGTCCAGATCAGAACATGGTCATTTTGAAGAGGACATTTTCTGAAATGTCTGATTAAATATGTTCAAGAACAATCCAGATCCTCCCAGAATCAAAGGTTTTTGCTGTTTTATTCCTCTCTTTTCTGTGTGCTTATAAGGGAATAAACACTGCTTTCAGCAGAAGTTAGTGTCATCAACCTCTTCAAAGAGCTAGTCTTTGCCTCAGTACAGGAGGGGAAAGCAGGACTACCTGGTTCTACAGGAAAGCAATTCACATTCTCCTTGCAGAGAGGTGAAGGGAATGAGTGCTAGGGAACAGTTCTCTCTGGGGGCTCACAGGTGGTCCTGGGAGCAGATCATCCCTGAGCCATGCATCCCTGGTAGTGTGGATTAAAGGATCCCAGGCACAGTTTCCCTGAAAGAGTGCTCTGAGACTTCCATCTGTGCTGAATTCTTATAGTGCTGGAAGGTACTTTAAATATGGGAAGTGAACACAGGTAATTCATATCTGAGTATTTACATCCACAGAGATGCTGGAATAATAAAGAAAGGAACCTCCTAGAAGGCATTTTTCAGTCAGAGCTTCGCAAACTCTATTTTCCAGTGGAAAACAGACCATGTTTGCACCATGTTCTTTTCTCCAGTTCAAGTGATTAAGATGAGCAGTCCACAAGGAAATCCACGCTCACCTTATGTCCAAAGGGTCCTGGCAAGCCTGGTGGTCCTCTTTCCCCCTAAAGTGACAAAAGCAAACCAAGAAAACAGTCACCATCCAGACAAAGAGCCTGGAATTTGCTGTAGTAAGGCAGCAATTCTCCCACCACTGCCCTCCCAAGTTCACACCATCCCAGCAATATTTTACTGACAACATATAACCAATTAAATTAAATTAAAAAATCTTTTAATTGGGTAAGAATTGAAAACTTTTAGGGAACTTCCATCAAGCTAATCATTTTTGTACTGGTCACAAGGACAATGCCTACTCCTTGTGGAGGTCTCTGTTTTCAATGTAAATTTCAGAAATACATCTTCAGTTCGCTCTGACTTTTTTTTTCTGCACAGATGGGATCTGGAGCATTTTCCACTGGTGGACCTTCCATGGATTCAGGTAAATCCATGCTCTCCTGCAGAAGTCATGCTTGCCTGTCTCACATTGAACTAGTCAAGCACACAGCTTGCCAGCAGTACTCACCCTTTCTCCATCTTTACCCTTCCCAGGCAAACCTGGCTCTCCAACACGCCCTGGCTCACCAGGTGGCCCAGGTAAACCCACTTTTCCTTCTTTTCCAGGATCACCCTGTAGAAGAGAAGTCATCATAACTCATTAAAATACTACAGACAATTACCATCTCAAGTCTTTCACTGGAATCAAAAGACATGGATTTTTTCCTAGCTGTCTCATCTGGATTTCTTTTGGTATCATAGGAAACCCTCTTTAATGGGAATTTTTTCCTTCAGTAATCTCAAGGCATTTGTAATTCCCATTAAGAAAAGTAAAAGTGGACTTCAAAATGTTTTGGGAACCAGCTATATGTGGCAGTGTGCTCTCTCCACGGAGCAACCCAACATGAATTCATCAATATTGGTTATCCCCACTGTGACACTGGAATGTTGGAATGTGCCCTGATCCCAACCTGACCTTTGCTTCCCAAAACCTTGCCCAAGTGACACCCAGCAGCAGCAGCAGTAGTGGATGCACTTGGTTGTGATGGCTCCATCTGACTCACTGTGCATTCAGGGAAGGCAGGCACCAACCCTACAGATGAGGACTGGCTTGGCAGTGAGCTCACCTAACCACAGTGCTGGTCAACATCTCCACAAATTTGGGAAAAACTAACATTTGTAGCCAGCGTAAAAATATGGGCCAACCATCTTACCCCAAGAACAGTGAACATCCCAGGACCTGCAGTGGGCTGCATGCCCAGATCTCTCCTTGAGCACAGATGTCTCTCAATGTTACCCCTCAAATTATCATCTTATCACATCAGATACTCAGCAAACAAAATGGGAATAAATGCATTAGAAAGTCTGAAACTTTAGCTAAGTGATATAAAGGATTGGTTGCACATGTATAATGTTTTAGATAAAATATTGATCAAGTTTGGGACTAGCTCTGGATGCAGCCAGACCTAAAGTCCTCTCTGAGAAGGAGTTTAGAACACAAAGGGATCCTTTCTGAACCTCATGACTCAATGGAAGGGTCTCCCTGACAGTTTTGTCTGTCCCTGTCCTCAATGCAGTAAATAATCAAGTGTACCTTGCATTGAATCTTGTTAAACCACTGTGACATTTACCATTGAACTTTGTTAACTTGGTGTCTTACATCAATAAAATATACTGTTGCTTCTTTCTTGTGAGTGAAGTGCATCACTCTTTCTGCAACACTGAATGAGAGAGCCCTTGGTCTTCACATGACTCTGAGGTAGAGCTCAGTAATTTAGAAGAAGATTTTACTGAAGGAGCTGGGATTTATTCCCTTTTAAGCCCCAAATACATGGATATAGGGGCTTATGTTTCTGATTAATCATTCCTACTCCAGAAAACAAAGATCAGGAATCCAGCATGCTGAGCACTCTGGTGTGCATGACCAAACACAACCCCCTGACTTCAGAAAGCTCTGAAGGGGGACAGAAAGCCAGTTTTCCTTCCAGCTTTGGATTTACAGCGATGAATAGGAGTTTCTTAAAACACCAAATGCCAGCTCTTGTCAGGTAATGAGGACAGCAGGGGACCATAAATGAGCAGCAGTGACTTCACTATATCCAGTCATGTCTCAATGGTTTATTGGGTACATTATAAAGTTGCAATTGGGGGAAAACCTTACAGGACATGTAAGAGAGGAGTTCAGGCGAGATGAATTCATGAACCCACATGTCTTACCCATCCATGAACCTATGAAATAATTTCCCCGTTCAGATTGCATCTCTCCCTATTACTTAAAATGCTCAAGGAAAGAAAGAAACAAACCCATAAAAGAACCAACTCACCTTTTCCCCCTTTTCTCCTGCCTTTCCTGGGAGTCCAGGGCCTCCAGGTACACCCTGGAGAGAAAAGAACTTTTAAGCTTAGAAGTTTTTTTTGTAGGCAGTATTGGATTTTAAACAAAGGAGCAGACCTGCTGGTTCTGTACAGTTTATCTCAAGAATCACTATCAGCTTTACATTTCCCAGTACAGAAAACCTGTAATCCACAGAACATCACAGAAGAGCTTGTAACAGCTCCTTAAAGGAGGAATTTCTTTTTCAATATAAAAAATAGCTGAACAGAAAAAGCAGAAATTGAGCTAGTACTAGATTTGTGCATTCTACCAGTAACTATTTCTTTCATTTTGTGAAATTCTCAGCAATTCCTAATGTTACCAACAACCCCCAATCACCACCTCTGCATCAGAGAAGCCAAAAGCCTCCCAACATGGGGAAATGTGGCTGTGTTCATTTCTTCCTCTATTTCCGTTTTCAATCCTTTTAACATCTTGGCAGGTCTCAAAGGACTCTTTGTCAAAATATAGATGATTTAGAGCTCTAAATTAAATCCTGTAACTTCCTAACCCATCAAAACATATTTTAGAATGGTATTCCATTTTAAGATGTGAAATCATGTCTTGGCACCATTAATATTGGATTGACCTCAGAATGGATGTGATAATTATTTTCCTTTCTGCACCAGTAAAAATTATTTCCAACTATATTGGCTTTTATGGGTAATATATTGGCATTACTGGTATAGAAGTTTGCTTAATGGAATATGAAATTGAGAAGTTCTTAATTTTCAATATCACCTTTCAGTTTGAAATTAAATCACCACATTAATACCATTAAATCAAGTGTATCTTAAAAATTAGTAGTAGGGCAATTTAGGTTTTCTTGGATCGCCCAGGTAATAAACTCTGATTCTAACAGTTTTGTGTTCTAAACCCCTGTGCCTGAATACATCATATCCTGAGGTCTAAATGTTGTTTTTCACCTACTCCATTCTAAGCCTAGTGAAACCCCAGGAATTAAAAAGAAAATTACCCAAGTGGAGCTGGGAATAGAGTTAATCCAAAGATTTTTTTTTAGCAAATATGAAAAGTTTTATCATGCAGAAATTAGTAGTGGTGGTGAACCCCCAGGTAAGGGAGACACTGCGTTGATTTCAAGGGTTTTTACGCTCAAATGCCTACATGCTTTCAGAGTAAAAGTGGGAGTTTAACATGCTACTTTTATATCAGGAAATCTTGTTTACACAAGGAGAGGACAAATTAAAAAAAGGCAAAGAAAACAAAATGAAAGACACAATAAACATTGAATTTTTTCTCTTGAAGATTTGGCAACAAAAATTGCTTTTAACGATTTAGTGAGGAATGAAGCAGCTCTGTTCCTCCCCTTGATAAAATGAATATGAGAAGATAGTTCATGGATACACCATTCCTAGGTGCCTCCAGATCTTTCAATTCAGCCATAAGAAACAACTTTAATGAAACACAGCCTTTTGAACATCATAGTAATCCCCATGGAAGAGAAAACAAAACACATTAAATAAAGAAATCAGGTCACAGATGGGAAAACAAATACACTGGTGCATACTTACCACATTTCCTGGCAAGCCTCTTGGACCTGGGGGCCCTGCTGGTCCACTCAAACCCTGTTTTAAGAAAAATGAAGTGTATGTGTGCAAATATAAATCACAACTTGTATCACCATAGGAACAAGATGTTCCAAGTGAGATTGGATTTCATGTCAGACAAGGTGTTGTACATCAGGGAGATAAACAGTATAAATACATCAGTATGTTTGTTTGAAACTCTTTAGTGTAAAGAATAATGAAACAACACAAAACAGATGAAGGCTCTCTTTGGGAGCTTAAAGCTACCTTCTATCAAAAGAGACCCTAAATGTAGCTCAGATACCGGAAGAAAAGTCTGGGCCAGAAACATCAGAAGAACAGAGGAAAGAATGTTGATTTATCATAAAAAAATTTAGGTCAACAAAATATGCTTTGTTGACAGTTCTACCTTTCTCTGCTGTGGGGAAGAAAACCTGAAAACATTCTTTTGCAGTAAACAGGTGAAATAGCCTAAACTATCCAGAGTGTATAGTTTTGAATTTCAGATCTTTATCCATTTGCAAGTCAAAGCTTTATAGCATGAAGAAGCCCATGTATGTCCCCAAAATTTCATAGGAGACATTAGAGGACATACATTTGGGGATTCATGTCCCCAAAGAAATACATGCTTGGGGATATGAGGTTTTATTTAGAGGTTTCATAGAATCATAGATTTGGGTTGGAAGGGACCTTAAACATCATCTGGTTCCAAACCCTCTCTCATAAACAGGGACATCTTCCACTAGACCAGCTTGTTCTGGGCAACCTGTGCCAGTGCTTCACCCCCTTCACAGGAAAAAAATTCTTCCTAATATAATAATATTTCTTCCTAATAATAATCTAAACCTACTCTCAGTTTGAAGCCATTCCCCCTTGTCCTATCACTCCATGCCTTTGTAGAAAGTCACTCCCAGCTCTGTTTATTTCCTCTTCAGGCACTGAAAGGGGCTCTAAGGTCTCCCTGGAGCCTTCTCTTCTCCAAACTGAACAACCAATCCTCTCAGCCTTTGCTCATAGCAGAGTTTTAAAGGCTTCCTCATTTTTGTGCTATTTACAGACATTGCTCTATAAACCAATAGAAACACTCAGGGCAGCAGCAGTCTGTGAAAGGATGGCAAGAAAAGAGAAGGTGCCTGCAAATACCTGTATTTCCATATCATTAACATCATCTGGACCATCAGATTAGACAAAGAAATAAAAGCAAGGGATGTTTCTTGTGGAAGCAGGATGGGTTTTGCCTTTTTTTTTCCTCAGTTCCAAAATACTAAGGAGTCCTTCAACCAAGAGTGAAAAACTCCTGAAAATAGGCATTTCAGGGTTTAGGGTCAAAGCACTCCTTAGGGACAATATCTAAGCAGAAGCCAAAGAAAGAAAACCATGAACACAAAGGTGGAAGAAGAAATTTCAGCACTCTAGGATGCATCATTTGGATTTCCTATTCCTTCTTTCTCCTAATTACAGTCATCCCCTCTCTCAATCATGATTTCAAACAGTTCTTCAGTGTTTTTTCCTTATTTGCTTGCAAAGAAAGACTGTGGCCTTTTATTCAGCTGCAAAGGTCTTATATGCTCTCACAATAATAAAACTGGACTGGAATCCTTTGCTGTTCCTAAGCACACAAACAGACAAGAGCAGCAGTCCCTACAAGAAATGACTCAAAAAGGGGTCTGAGATGAGTCTTCTGGATGAGCCAGTATTACACAAATATAGCAGAATTGACAGTGAAGCCTAAAAGTAACCATAATGAAAATCCAATCCCTGCTGCTGCTGAGCAGGGAGCTCCCTGCTCCAGCTGGCTGCCTGAGCTGGGCTGACATTGCAGTGCAGTCACACTCACTCAGAAAAGGCTGTTTTGTTAGGCAGGGAGAGCTTGGAGCAGGAAGAGATGCACAATCTTGAGCTGGGCTGACTGGGGCATTGATCTGTTTGGTGCAGATGGTCCTGTTTGCCCACAAACAGCCTCCTCCAGCTGTGGATTAGGATGTGCCCTGCACCCAAGCAGCCTGGGACTGCAAATCCTCAAGGTGTTGATGTCAATGTCCCTTCAGGGTGTCATTGTCAGGGGTAAATGCTGCAAGGGAAGCAGTTACTCACAGTCTCTCCAGGGGCTCCAGCCTCTCCTCGGGCTCCTTTCTCCCCCTTTGCACCCTGTGCAGAAAGGAGAGATGCCAGGGGATTAGACATGGAAAGAGACCTCCTGCCAGACAAAAAGGCTTCAAGATGCCCGAATGTGTACTAGGCAATGTTTTCTGTTAACCAATTCACAGATGAGTTAATGGCTGAAGAAACAGCTTCCAGGTTTTATGCAGCAAGAAAAGAAACTATAAAAATAAAGCACTGAGACTTAAGAAGGGTTACTAATGACTCTTCATTTAAATACTGTTTCTCAGCACAGGATCCTGAAATTTGCAGGTATTCATTGGGGTGAAACTCCTTCCTATCCTCAGGCTTAATTTCCAGCTGAGCTTTGATGGTGTCCCTACACAGAAGACGTTTCAATAGTTCTGAAATACAAACATCAGTAATCTAGAAATGGTAAAATAGATCCACATAAAGAGGGTTTGTCCTAATCATACATATCAGAGAGCTCTTTCTGAAGAATTTTTGCAGGACAAAGTCTACTCACTGAACTTTACCCCATTTAGGAGATGTTAGCTAAAAGTTGCATGGCATTACTGTATTTTTGCTTGGGTTTTGGTGGGTTTGGTTTGCTTTTCTGGTTTTTGTTTTGGGTTTTTTTGGCTTGGTTTGGTCTGGTTTGTTGGTTTTTGTTGTTTTTTTTTTAATTCTCAGACTGCTGTTAACCTGTTTAAGGTGTTGATGCCCAAGTATTGCTGATTATATAGTTTGGGCACCACACGTACGATGGTAGAGTAAACACCTACCCATATTGAATGTAAAAATCTCAGTGTTGTTTGGAAATAGTTTTGTGTGACCCAATAAATTTTCTGAAGATAGTTGAGACCATGGAACCATTTCACATTGGTCATCTCTTACTACAGGTCAGATGAGCTGGGGTTGAGTCTGACTACTCTCCAATGTTTTGAAAATGTACTGCAGTGACTTATCTGCAGGACCTGTGTTTTGGTAGCAGCAGTACAAGATACACTCCTGAAGGACCATGAAGCTGGAAGAAGTCTCTCAGACAATACTGACCATGCTACAGAGATATTGTATTTATGAGCTGATTTTCCTCCTGTTGTCCTGCAGTCCAACAGAAGAAGATAAATCTACAGAACTCCTTGAACTTACTACAGTGAGAAAAAAAAAAAAATGAGCTGCTGGTGTGTATGGGAAGGATTATTTACAGTGATATAGACCTTGAGGGCACTCCACTCTAGTCAGGTCAAAGATTTTCTTCAGGGTCCCTCTTACCTGTACTCCTGCAGGTCCTGGCACACCTTGCTCACCTGGGACCCCAGGTAATCCCTGCAAAACAGAGAGAGAGGTAAAAGAGTTCCTACCACTGAGAGAAGAAAATGTGATTTTTGCAGAGGCTGTCACTGCACAAGGCTCTGTCTCCTCTGGGAGCTCCACCCAGAACAAGAGAGTCCAGAATACAAATGCAGTACCCAAATGCACAGTTTAACTGGGCCACATCACTTTAAAATCCCTTAATAAATCCTGCACATAAATTACTGCCAGCCAAGCTCTGTCTAGCAAATCCCATAGTCCTCTTTTCAGCTATTAAGGCCCAGAACTACAGATCAGGTGCTTAAACTCCAGTAGTCATGTAGCTTCCTCTACAGGCAGCACAAAGATAAGCACCACTGTAGCTATTTCTGATGAAAGAAGCATCCCAGCTATAGAAGGAGTATGTCTCACCCTCTCCCTCCAAATCTGACCCCTCTCATGCCCTCTCCTTGCTAAAGTTCAAAGCCAATTGGAGAAACACTTGGCTGTACTTACAGGTTCTCCGCTCGTTCCTTGATCTCCTTTGTCTCCTTTTGGTCCAGGTTCACCCTAATATAAAACAATAATGCAAAGAGAGAAATAAAAGCTATTTCCAGGGCTGGAACGCACACTAGTCCTGTTTAATAAGTGGGATCTTTCAATTAGTTACCCATTTCTGACACAAAGTAGCTCCTTCAAAGCAGTTTGAGGTCAATGAATCCAAACTGAACACCACACTAAGATGTGGGGATCACTGTCTAGACTTCTTGGTCTGTTCTAATACTAATTGAAAAAATATTCAGCTTAAATGGAGAGCATTTTACCCTCATGCAGAAGAGTAGCTAAGAAAATACCCAAAATCAAAAAAATTAATCTCTAACATTTTAAAAGGTCACATGATGTGACCAAGAGCAAAAGCACCAGTGCCACTGCACTACCTCTCTGTAGGACCACAGCCCTAACGTCATCCTGGAATGATCCCAGATAAAGACAGTTCCCTATTCCACCTATAAAAGTGTTCAGTGACCATCTGGAGCATTTCCAGAGGTGTGCACTACACAGCTATTCCTGATCTCTAGTTCTATTAAGATCTCCATACATTCATGCAGCTTCCTCTCCCTCCTGCATTTTTTCATGCACCACCATCACTGCCTAATAAGATTAATTTATTCCTGTTCTTCCTCCTTACAGTAAATTGAATATGCATTCAGACAGAAGTTCATCAGCTTTGTTCTGTGGTCTAGAGCAATAATAAATAAATCCATATTTCTGCTTTTTATAAATTGAAAAGGAAAGTGCACAATTATGGAGCTAGCTGGAATAAACCAGGCACTACATGAATACTCACATTTGTATATTGTTATGAACGTGTGTGTTCAGGCAACAGCAATCATTACTTATTCATTATTTATCATACCAAGTGTTTCAATTATGCAATCAAGGAAGAGTAAGAACATCAGTGATTTAAGCTACAAACACAAGCAAGGAATAGTGATCAGCCAAAATACAGAGCCAGACAAATCAGCTTGAATTTTATTTACATCAGCTATTTGCCAATCATTTCTGCAACACCTGGGAATTCACAGTCCATTTTCAAATGATTCTCTAACAGACAAAATAAGTGTAGCTGCATAAATATTACTTATACTTGGATTTATTATGCATTATGAATAAATATTATCATCTGTGATAAATAATGGGAGGAATTTTACTCTACAAGTAGCATCCCATTAGATCGACTTTAAAGCAGACAGTCCCTGATGCCATCTAGTGTCCTTCAGGAAGACATCAGTGTCACCTAAAGCAGCTCAAGCAAAGGGCCTAAAGCTGCAAAGCTGTATATTTGTGTCTGGAAGATGTTTTGTGTAGTGACATCAGATTCTGAAACTCTTTTGAGAGAGCAGAACCACAAAGCACAGACACAGGTCAATACATTTGTAGGCAGGGATGGTGTTACTGAGTGGGAATAAGGATGTATATTATCAAGGAAAACAACACTGCAAAAGGAAGAAGTAACAGGTAAAGGGGAAATGTTTTTAAGATTTTCCTTTCTTCCACTTTTTCCTTGATACTTGATGTGCACAGTAAAAATCTAACAGCCACAGACATGGGCAGAAGAAGGATTTCTTTGTAGATTCACACAATGGTTTGGGGAAGATGGGGCCTTAAAATCATCTAATTCCAACCCCTCTGCCATTGGAAAGGATGCCACCCACTAGACCAGGTTGCTCCAAGCCCCATACAACCTGGCCTTGAAATTTCTAGGCATGGGGCACCCATACCAGTGTCTCAGCACTCTCACAGTGAAGAAATACTTCCAAATACCTGATCTAAATCTGCCTTCTGACATTTTAAAGCCTCTGATCATCTTTGTGGCTTCCTCTTGATTTGCTCCAAGAGATGCAAGTTGTGTGGGGCTCCAGAGCTGGATGCAGCACTCCAGGAGGGGTCTCACCAGAGCAGAGGGGTAGAATCACCTCCCTTGACCTACTGGCCGTTGTTGCTGCCGAGGACACAACTGGCTTTTGTTAACACAGCTCACCAGCAAATCTGCCTGCTAGTCCTTTAAAGTTTGCCAAATCCATGACTCTCTGCCAAGGCTGTTAAAACTGCCTGCTAGTGCTGCCCACTGGCAGCTGCTCTTAATCCAAAGCCACCCACTTCTTACCTACAACTCAGTGCACAGAAAAGACACATGGCAGCTGACATCTGCCACCAGCCTGGCCCAGAAGAGGATTTACATCTTCCATGACCTGCTCTCAGCAGAGTCCTCCTATGGTCTCAGTTATGCTTCAGTAATTCCTGTGCTACTTAAAGGAGAGCAAGTGCAGTGGGGATCCAGCTGTGCCCAGCCATAGTGGAAGGCAGAAGGCAAAGTGAGCAGCCACCTCATTTTTTACTGCTTTTGCCTCTTTCCAGACATTATACCTGACCACCACTGTGGCTCTCTCACCCCATCTCCAAGAATATTTCATGATTCTAACTGACTAGCCTAAATATATATTAAATAGCTCTCTGGTACAATACAGCACACACTCAATGGGAAGCAATGGCAAGGATTGGTTTTTGGAGAGCACATGACAACTGTCAGCGCCCTGCTGGTCCTCCCACCTCTGTAGCATTACCTATGACATTCTCCAAAGGCTCATCACCTCCTTCTGACACTTTGATTTGTACACCTGTATATCCAAGGTAACTATTCTTACCTTCCCTTCTGCTCCCTCACAGTGCTATGTGCAGAGCTGTGCTGTGGCAGGTGTCACCACACTCGTCTTGCACATGGAGAAATCCCAGCAAATGGAACAGCTGACACACTTCAAGCCTTTTATTTTTTACTGTCTTGCAGCTCATTTACAAGAGCAATGTACTCAAAGCAAAAGAAAAAACCTCTTCTGTGACTGTAGCATTACAAAGGCCACATAAGATGACATTGTTGTGCATGTTACCTTCAAGTGTATATATATATATAAATAACCTTTAAGCAAAGAGAAAAAGCAAGCCAAAGAATTCTTGTCCCTTTCTCCAGCACTACTTCAAATTCTTATTTCCTTCTTTAGCCTCCAAAGACCCAGGCATATGTGTTTTCTTTCTAATGGCACTCCTACAGCCTACCTCTGCCATCCACGAAACCTGATACATAACAAACTAATTCACAGATCATGTTATGTAATTTATTTCCCACTAGGTGCTGCAAAAGGGAACTAAATCTTCATTTTAAACTCGGTTTGAGAGGCTGGGATAGCACACAGGCTGTCCCAGCCACAGCTGGTTTGACTGCTGATCTTACCAGCACAGCTTTGGACTTCTCATCATAGCTGATTACAGTGATGAGGATGTCCAGGACCAGACTCAATCTGGGTTCTTTACTAAAAGCATTTAAATAGCACAGAAAACACTAGGGGTTGTGTGTCTATCAGATACAAGAGGGGGTAAACCAGAGGCCATCCATATTTATTAGACATGATACTTACAGGAATCCCGGGGTGTGGGGTGAAGAAGGCAGGCTGGAACAGAAATCAGGGTGTTAAAAACAGGGTAGCCTATTTTTCTTAAAATGTAATAGTTTACATATACTCCTCTCATTACAGATTGCACATTCCATACATCCATAAGCAAGTTCATAAAAGAGCAAACAATTGTAACATCTGGGCATTTGGAAAGAAGCCCACAAACCTTACCTCTTTCAGAATATTTGAAATATGAACATAAACTCAAGAGTATCCTGTGTGTCCTACCATGATGAAAAAACAATCAATCTTTAAAATTTATAGAAGTTTTACTGCTAGTAATCTCCAGCTCACTTTTCCATTTGGAGCCATCTTCTATATTATTAAATTTCCTCATATCAAGATTGATCTTATTGTGTTCTCCCTCTGCTTTGGATCATGTATGAAATCACAGTGGGAATACACAGTCATTCTGAAGGAGTAGCCAAAAAAAGAAATTATAAACTTTAGTAGAAAGAGACGGTATCTTTTCTCAAAGCTGATAAAATTTTGAAGAAAAAAATAGTCCTTGATGACATGAAGACATGTCAAAAGCATTATCTACTTTTAACAGCTGAAACAGTGCCCTGGTTCCAGCCTAGATCAGTGTGAGGGAGCATGGACAAGACATTATGTTATTTAATACCACCTTATGCCACTACCAGGGTGGAAGAAAGGGGTTCTTCTCGCTTTGGAGAAGGGAAGGACGTCCCTTTCCGCTGGAGCGAGCGATGCAGATGGAGCAGTGGGATAATGCTCCTGACTGGAGGAAACATTTTGGGTGGCATGGTCAAGCTCCCCACTCCCTCTTTTGTCCACTTTTCTTATTAACATTGTTGCTGTTATTTTTTTTTTTTCCTTATCTTATTGATGTTTCCATAAATTGTTCTTATCGCAACCCGCAATCTTTGCCCTTTGTGCCTCCAGTTCTCCTCTCTGGCCACACGTGGGTGGAAGAGGGAAGAAGGGGAAGTGAGTGACCAGATGGTGTTTTTTTAGGGTCTGGGGGCGTCAGGGGTGCTACATTGGGGAATACCATTCCTAAACCATGACAAACAGAAATTATTTCTCCCTACAAACACAGGAAGCTTGAGCATTGGCACACATGTTCTCTTTGTCCAGCCATGTTGTATTTTGTTTGTGAGCTGCCTTCTCTGCCTTTACTGACACAGATTTATTTTTGGTGTTGTGACTGGGTCATTCTTGTCTGATACGTGTGAAGTCTTTCTACACAAAGCTACATGAAGTGCTCTGGCATAGACTGAGGCCCAATTAATGGCAGAGAATAAATTACACCACCTTCTCCATTGCTGCATCAAGGTGTTGATTTTCACCAACAGACCTTGATCCAAATTTTCTCCATAATCTGTGAGTGAGGAGCTGTATCCAGCTGTGGTGGGCAGAGCTGATGAGGGGATGTGTGCCATATCTTGGAGGATCCATGACTGGCATAAATCCTCCAGCTGCAAAGATGGTGCTTATTCCAAGCTGCTTACTCAGGTTTCCTTAGAGGGCACTCAAAGGTTTGTGTATTACATTCAGTGGGTGCTGATTTAATTACCAGTGAACTTCATTGTAATTATGCTCAGGCTCCCCAAAGTAACTTTGTATCTTCATTTTGAAAGCAATAAATTTATGTATTCTTGGTCTGTTTTTGCAAAGAGGCAGAGGAAG
>VZTB01015233.1:402-29635 GCA_013397245.1 Thryothorus ludovicianus | reverse complement strand
AAAAAAAAAAAAAAGACCAAATACACCTTGATATTGCTTCTCTGAAACAAAAAGAGGTAATCTCAGAGTAAATAGCTTCCAAAGCTTCTGCAGAGAAGTAAGAAACTTGGAAATTGTTTCTGAGGAATTTATGTGGAGAAAGTGCAATGATGCCTTGAATATTTTTACAGCATCAAACACAATCTTACTTACTGTTCCAGGTAAGCCTGGGGGTCCAGGGGAACCTGTGTCACCCTGGAGAGAGAAAAGAAATGTAACCAATTACATAAAAAGATTCCCAAATAAAACTCAACATTATCATTTAGAAGATGCAGCATTACCAGATGAGATATAACTCAATGCCCCAGCTCAGTGACACTTCTGGACAGAATTTTTACTGTCCTTCCCTTGTTGTATGCAGGATTCTCATTCTGTTGTCGTCATCCTTCTGTGATTTTATCAGCAACCTGACTTCACAGCTGATGAATTTCTGAAGTTGCCCCATCAGCTTAGAATATGGAGTTTAATTTGCCTTTTAAATTAAAGTTGACCAAAATCTTGATTGAAAAACATGTTTTAGCTGAACTTGTTTCATTGATTTAAAAAAAATTGTTTTTTATCAAATATTTAAGTTGCTAAATCCAGTCCTTCCCTAATTTTGAGTTAAAACTGCACTGCTGCTGGAGGATCTCCTGAGCACTGGCATTGGCATTCCTGTGGGCTGTGCTCCACAAACATCTGTCCCCTGACACTTGAAAGCCAAGAACTACCAACATCACTTGTTAACCTCCCAGGTACAGGAGTTCAGGTGTCTCACTGAGGTCAGTGGATCACCCATGAAAGGATTCTGACCTCCACAGGTGGTGAAAGTCACTGATAAACTGAAGACTGGTGGAAGAACCCACAACATAAATTCTACTGTCTCTGTAATGAGGGCAGTTTTTCCACTCTACACCCACAAGCATCTGCAAGGTCAGTGCTTCTTCTTCACCTTGATGTTCATAAGGGTTGAATCTAAATTTTTGATGGACATTACCTTTGTCTACTTCTCTCACTTTCACTAAAATTAATGGTGTTTTGATGGCAAAAGTCCAAAGTTCCTTAAGTTATTGTTCTATCCCCCACAGACAGGTACAGAAAACTTTTTAGATTTTAGTTCCAGGCTCATTTATATCAGCCAATTATAAAACTGAAAAAAGGAGAAAATTTAAACAAAATAAAATAAAAAAAAAAAGAAAAAAAAAGAAAATTTTCCTATTTTCCTTGCATTAAAGAAATTGTCCCTAATTTCATCAGATTTCATTGCTCAATAAATTCTTGTTTCCATCCCACACATAGCTATTTTCTGCTACTTTTCTGTAAAGTTCAGCTAAAAGTCTTTTAAATTTTCTAGTCTTCCTCAGATAGCCTCCTCTATCACTTTTCTCTGTCCCTTTGTCTGTTTTCCTCCCTTGTCAAAGGAAGATCACGGTCATTTCATGACTTACCTTTTCTCCTCTTTCACCTTTCATTGCTGGGAGACCATCTCTTCCTTTTTCTCCCTAAAAGTAGGGAAAAGAAAGCAAGAAATATGCCCATTTTGATTTGAATGGATCAACCTCACTGAAATATTTCACACTCTCAGTTATCTTATCTGTATTCCCACATGTAGAGCAAGCAATTAAAAATGAAACATTTTGAAGATGGCTTAAAAAATCCACTATATTTTCAAAATCAATGAATATCAACTGACTTCACAGAAACGAAAACACTGATCCTAAAGTAACTTGCTTGTAGAAGATCCTACTCTCTGATGCAGTTGTGAAAAAGCAGAGGTTTTTTTCCAATTGGAAAACAGAGGCAGCAAAACAGCAGTTAAGACCCAGAGTGAATATTCATATTACTAGAATATCCATAATTACTACAATTATTATTTGGAAAGTACCTTAAAGGCCATCTAGTTTCAAACCATTGCCATGAATATATTCTGTACTCTGTGCTCTACAAGGCATGTAATGGAGCAAACTGCATGGATAAACCTCAGTTGATTTTAGATCCTTCTTGATCACATTCAAGCATGTCAGCAGTTATCAGGATTACAGACCTCACTTACATGGCTAAATTTACCTGACCCAAATATTTCTCGATATGAAGATGTCTCCAGGGTTCAGCAGCTACCCTGAGGAAGCAGTGGACACCAGGACTTGGGTGTCCAATGTTAAGCCATCAGAAAATAATTCAGCCATCTGAAGCCTTTTCCAGGGCTTAGTGACAAGGCGGATTAGTGATTTTTTGTTGTTATCATGAATTTTAGATGTCCTTAAATCAGGCAAGTAATTCTAAAAGGGAGTTTTAAAGTGAAATGTAACCTCTAGAGTCCTAACTTTTTCTACTGCCTCACAAGCAGCATGGCACAACTCTTCACATTTAGGATAGACACTGTTCATTAGCACCTCAGTGTCAATTGGGAACAGTCACTAGGCAGGGAATACCTTTTTGGGTACTTGGTAACCCTGCTGGGTGCCAATTACCACAGCCATCACACCAGGGGACAACATCATCTAGGGAAACTCACAATAAGTCCTCTTGATGCTAAAAGGCCAAAAGAAGATCAATTTGTGACTCAAAGTCACTCACCCGGTCTCCTTTTTCTCCTCTCAGTCCAGGTAAGCCCCTAGGACCAGGAAAACCTGCTTCACCCTGAAAATAAAACAAATATGTGTGAAATCTCAATGCTGTAAGACAGACCCTGCCTGAGATTGACTGTAGATGGAATTTGCTGAGAGAGAATGAGATTCGTTTATCAAATAATTTCTTAGTTTTTTTTTAAACTACTACTTAAAGCAGTAATAAGACTTCTCTGTTTTTTGCCTGTTAACAGGTTATTTCTCTGGTTTTTGCCTGTTAACTGATGCCACAGAATTTAAGGCATATTTCCTTCATTTTGCTCTGTAGCAGGACCAAGCAGGTAAATGAAAGCAGAAAAGGAAATAAAATCTGAATTTTATTTTCATTTTTAATGGTCTGGTGTAGTCTAGAAAAGCAAAAACTGCAGTGCATTAATCTGAACAGTACATATGTCACCTGATGAACAGATCTAGAATTATCTGAGTGCATTATTGCACATTTGGATTTATTTCTGTTTGAACAATACTTTTGAGTTTCTGGTTTATAATGCTTGTTATTGGAGTAACTCTGTGTCATGTGATTTCTCCTAAATATATCAAGTACTCTCACATTTAACTCCCAGTTGACCCAGTTTGTAATCTAAAAATAACCTTGTAGTTTCCTATTTATAATTCTTTTCTATCTGAATTTATAGTGCAATATCATGAAGGAGATCAGTCATGGACAGGACACAAATTCACTAAGCCTTGTACAAATACTGAACTAAGAAAAGTTCTAAACCTCTGTTCTAAAGAGGTTATCCTAAATTTATGGAGAGCAAAAGATTATCATGGTAGAGGTGCAATGGGACTGTAGACAAAATCAGGTGAGGAATAAGATGCTGTGGCAACTGAGGATGACTAAGAACATCTGGTTGATGTTGAGAGAATTTTAAAGAAAGTGGCATTTGGTGACAGATGGAATGGTCTCAGAGCCACTGTGGGATCCTGGATATCATGGAATCATAGAATGGTTTAGGTTGGAAGGTATCCTAAAGATCTTCTACTTCTACCTCCTGCCTTGGGCAGGGACACTTCCCCTCAAGCAGGTTGCTCCAATCTGGCCTTGGACACTTCCAGGAATGGAAATGACAATGAGATCCCAGTGATTCCAGAGATTCAGAGATCAGAGCATCTAACATTGAAAGAGACAGAGGAGAATTTAGAGGGAAAATAAAAATATGGTGTAAATTTGGCCTCTGAAAAGGTTCTGCAGCAAAATATCTGTGAATTTGTATGAATTCAAGGACAGAAAGATAATACAAAATAGCCAATGTGGATTTGCTAAAAATGAATCATATCAAACCTATACAGCTCCCCCTCTAGACATGAAAACTAAGCAGACAAGAAGAAAGCATTTTTCTGATGTATCTTGACTTTAGCAAAATATCTGATATAGGCCAGCATGAGTTTCTCATCTGTATGGACAGAAATGTAGTGTAGAATGGTCTCTGGAGGGTGATGTATAACTGAATGAAGAAACAGCATCCATACACCCTGCTATTAGCAACTTACTGCCAAAATTCAGAGGATATATGAAGTCCTCTCAGGGACAGCACTATTCAACTTATGACAGGAAAGAGAACATTTATGAAACATGTGGAGAACATCACATTGTGGAGAGAGGGGCAAGCATCTTGGAAGATGGTGTTAAAATTCAGAACAGCCCTGTGTGGGGAGATGATTCAGACCAAGGGAGAGTGCTCTGGTTGGGGCCTGGCCCTTTGCTGCACTTGGACCAAGCCTGCCTGGAAACTTCAAGCCTGGTAGTTTGTTTGCCCAGCTACAGTGAAATGACATCAAAGAAGGGTAAAAAAACAATCCTTCCTTGGAGCCTGATGAAAACATTCCTGAGGAATCATTTGCCCATGCTGGGGTGATTTCTCTTTACCTGGGACACCAGGTAAGGATAATTCCCTGGGAACTGAGTGATACCTATCAGGTAGAATTATAATCAGGCAGATTATAAAGACTTTTGGAATAGCAACAATACTGTCACAGGGTGGGGTAATTGTTATTAACTTAATGAGTGCCTTATCCCAATAAACCTCAATTTGTGACTCAGATTTGTAGCCTTATTCTGTCAATCATAGAATCATAAAGGTTGGAAAAAACCTCTAAGATCAACGATAAGTCTCATCCATACAACTGTTGCATCTTCAAAAACAGATGCAATTACATGCCCAGATCTTGTCATTGACAAATGGCTTTGTTATCTCATGTGATCATTTGCTATTTTTTTGACAGGTGGGGTTTCCTGTTAAGACTGTTTTTCTTGCTCACCTGCTCACCAGGTTGGCCACGGCTCCCTGGCTCACCCTGGAAAAACAAAAGCAAATCTATAACATTGTAAAGACTTGATCCTTTGGTGAGAACGCTTAGCAAAATGTGGTCCCTACTGGTCCATGTTGTTCTACCTACATCCCACAAGGCTCTGAAATTGCCTTTTTGATGGCTTGGGAATGCAGACTGCAGGGAGCCAATACAAGGTCCACATTACATCTCCATGCACACTTAGGCTTGAGAGAGGAGCATCAAACAAGGGTTGGTGTTTCAGAACACCATGAAAGTCAGTGAACCCCATCTGCTCATCCCCTTGTCTCCAACTTCAGAGAAATCTTATTCTTCTGACTTCAGTATAAGACCTTCCAAAATCACACCTTGGTTGACTCAGTGGATACAGCAGACTATGAAGCACAATCCCTTACCTTAGGGCCAGCTTTTCCAGGAAAGCCTTCCTCACCCTTTTCCCCTCGTTCTCCCTGCAGGAGACATAAGAAGTCAATACACAAACTGCTCTGGTGTTTGTGCAGCACATTTGCAGTAAATGGTGAGGAATACTTTAACACAGCTCCTCAGGATCTGCCTGAGGGTGTAAATGGAGTCATATGAGAATATGCTTCCAAGAATGCTTTTCCATTCTAGTGCCATTTGCAATCACATCTGCAGCACCCTGCAGGAAAATTTCTGGAATAACACAATCACTGTTACATTCAAGATGTCCCAAGTGAATTATCTGGAAAAAAAACATGTCCATTCAGTTACTTCAAACTGTATGTAGTTGGAAGATTAGAAAGTGTTTTAAAAAAAAACCATAAAATGTTGGGACTTAGGCCTTGGTCACTGGATCCATTATGTAAATACTTTAAAACTGATCTTCCAATGTGGGTGGTGTCAGCATGGCCAGCAGAGGCTGCAGTGGCTGAAATGTGACTACATAGCTGGGAAATGAAGTAAGTATTACACAGATGTGTGGATAAAATCCAAAGTTTATTTAACATCAGAAATATGGGCTGCAAATTCCTCATCTTTATTAATCAATAAATGGGAGCTGGGGACCCTGCTAGACCTGGGATCAACTATTAGAAGCAAGAAAACCCCTGCCAGTGCAATCCAAGGCAATGGACAGTTAAAAGCTGTTTTCTTTAATATAATCATCTTTAATATAATCATCATCCCCAACACTTAGTTTGGCCTCTGTAGTCAAAATATGGTCGATTTCTTTGACCCTTATTTGCAGGGGGATGAGAAGTCAAGTGTTTCCTATCTCTGCATTTACTATCTCCCTTCTAGTGCAGAGACAATGGAGGAGACAACTCTCCTTCCCAAGCCATAATTTGGAAAAGCTTTCTAGTGGGGCATAAGAAGTAGAAAATAATAAAAAAACAACTTTCTGCCACACAGACCTAGAGGAGGCTCAGGGGGATGGCATCTCTTCTTCCCAGCCCTTCAAGGAGGAAAGAAAGGAACATCTTTGCACCCTGCTACACTGCTTTGTGCCTTGGCTGAATGCTTTGAGCTGCCAGAGTCACTGGATTTCCTGACAGATTGTTTGCAATGCCCAGCTGTGTTTTTCCTGCTTCCTTTGCTTGCTCACCCCAGTGATCTGCCCAGGTAAGGAGCTCAATCCCAGGGTCTGTGGTGTCACTTGCCTTTTGACCTGGAAGCCCTGGAAGCCCATTGAGCCCATCTTTGCCAGGCAGGCCCTAAACAAGAGGAAAACATAAGCTGTAAGTTTTTAAAATTATTACCAGCAAACTCAGCATAAGTATGCTCAGTTCATCCCTCCTGCCACCCACCTAAGTTTAAGAGAAGAACCCCCTCATGCATTTTGGTTTGTTTTCTTTCTTCCTACTGTGTCTCAAAATATACAAAGATTCTCAGACTGTACATATTTGCTCTGCCCTTTTTTCCCATATCCCAGTTTTAGTAAATGACCACTGGATGTCAGCATTGTTACAGAGAAACTCCAGTATAGAGCTTTTATGCACTGAGGATCTTTAATTTTTTTAATGTATCTTACTTACATTTCAACTTATTCTCTCTAAGTCTCTATTATCTGTAGCTACAAATATTTTTTTTACATCTATTTCTACTTTTAAATCTTGGTAATTTCTTATACAGTAGATAGACACCTAAAATTAAATTATATAGCTCATAGTGACAGAGTGGCTCAGCAAGATAAGAATTAAAATTGTTTTCTGTAATGCATTTAAAATGGTGAGAAGAAGTTTTCTTCCCTTTTCCAAGTGTCAGTCAATCCATACACACTGCAGGCTGTAGGTGGCAATTCTGTACTAAGTATGTATTAATGCAGCTTTTATGTCTTAAGACCAACTGAAATTGCTACACTCTGCTAAATCTGAGATTTTAATCATGAGTTATTTGTCCCGATTCAGGAAATTCCAGGTTTGGAAAAACAATATTGTATTAAATGCAAAAGGAATTTTGCAAGGTATCATATAAAGAAAATATCATGATCCAATTCCGCAGGAATAGTGGGACTGCACCTGGTAATATTCTTATTCACAAAAGGTATCTGAGATAATTTCTGGATTAAAAGTGACAGTATTGGAGCCCACGTTAAAAGCTTGTATGCCAACAAGATGTGGAAAACAAAACAGACTTGAGAATTAAACTATCTGAAGTAATGAAGAGCTTTGAGGTGAGGGAAACAGTTCTTCAATACTTACAGCTGGTCCAGGTGGTCCAATTTTACCAGAAACTCCAATCTCTCCTGGCAATCCCTGAGAAATTAAATTAGGAGAAAAAATAAACCAGTATTTCTATTTTTTTTGCAGGAATCTCACTAGAGATTGCTGTTTTCATTTGAAGTGCAGTTTTCCTTTCCACTGTAGTCAGGTCACTGCCATGGGGAGCCCTGGAGACACCAAATTATCCCCAGGAATCACCAAAGTGGTTCCAAGGCTCAGCAGGGAGAAGCTGAGCTCTAGGGCCAGCTGTAGCTTTGCAGTAGAAAATATAAGAGAAAACACACATTGCCAGAGGCCTTAACTCTGTTCCCTCTGAAAGCCATGACCTAACATTTTCTCCAGCTGTTTTTTCTTCTCCTTGATATAAAACAAAACACACCAAGATTTCTTACCGGTGGCCCAGGTGGTCCCGGGGGTCCAGCAATGCCTGGAGGCCCTGGAGGTCCCTGCAGGAGAGGAAATAAAGCCAGTTTAATAAATTCTCTGATAGTAGCTGAAATAGTGATATTACACAGGTCCTCCCCTGTGTAATAGGAGCCCCGTAGGAAACAGGCAACAGCACTGAGCTTTATTTGCTTAACTTTTATCCAAAAAGTGCAAGATGCCAAACCAAGGGGCCATGAACACAGGTAGAATTTTATCTTCTGCTTAAACCACTGCTGCCCTTGCTACAAGGGGAGCTCCATCCTCCACTCCAGTGCAAGAGAAGGAGGAGTTGAAGTCCACCAGTAGTAACCTAAAACACAAAGCTTGTCCAGTGGGATTCCTTGGAAAATCCAGCCAAAGTTAACCTTCATTTGTGTTGTTTCTAAGTGAATAGCAAAGATACTGCTGAAAGCACCTAACGAGTGGAACAAGCTTGTGGTTTTCACTTGATTTTTTGGGAGGGTAGGGTTAAAAATATGGGTCCATGAGTATGGAGAAATGCTGCAATAACTCAAGAGTTTTAAATCAAAATGTGCCACCATTTTGTTGCTTGAAATCAACCTGGTAGGTAGTAAAAGATCCTCACAAACTCATAGTTTGATGAACACATTCAGTTGGAAATATCTTAACATTCTTACTCATTTTCCTGCAACAGCTGTTTCTCTAAGGAGAAATATTCACTCAATAGCTACCTGATTAAAAGAGGGATTTATTTTTTATGTATCAAGCAAATTTTTAAATTTGGTTTGTTATGAGAGATTTGTTTCCAGCCTTGACAAATCTTAGTATATCTCAGTATATTGCTTGAGATACAAAGGTATTTGTTACTGCCAGCTTCCCCTGTAGACAAGACAGGATTAGTCCTATGCTCAGAATGAAACATGTTCATGTATTTTTTGGATCAGGACCTGAGCAAACAGTGTGAGAAATGGATATATGAGCTGAAATTTTACTGTGGCTGCCTCTTTCTGTCTTTCTAACATGACAATCTCATTAATTTTCAGTTTTCAGCATAAGGGGAGTTCTGGAGTGACTGTACTGAAAAAACAACAAACCCCACCCAAAACCTCTATAAAGATTTGAAACTGAGCAACTGATAAAAGACAAAAAATGGCCAGGCAGCATTTTCCCTATCATAATGCAATATTAAAGTATTACAAGTTATAGAGCAATATTAGCATTTATTTTTAATGAAAAATGTAGATGATGAGAAGAAAATGGCATAAAAAAGTGAGGAGAAGGATCTATTTGAGGCGTGGTTTGGCAGAGATGGCAGATAGATGATCCTATAAAATACATCTGTAAACTTCAACCAGGAGCTAGAACAGTCTCTCACCAATAGATGGGGCAAAGAGACCAGAAAAGGATCCTGTAGCTGCACTTGCCTCATTGCAAGTCAAAACACAGAGTTATCCTCTCAAGAACATTCTCACTTGTAAAGCGCCCCAAATGTGAACACAGCAAAACATCCCCAAAAAGATGTGCCTTCAAATGCATTAATGCTGATGATTTAATTCCTGGGGAATCCTGCAGTTAAAGATTCTACAGCCGTCAGGAGACACTTGGTCAAGACCATCCTTCACTTAGAAAGGTTTCACCATTCATGGAAAAGACTCAACTGTCCAAATAAGCCCAGCACAAGAAAAAAAGCTAGACAGAGACACAAGTGTGTGCAGCCCCAGCTGGATGGAGCACACAGGCACCAAGGACATGGAAATTCTGCTTGGCCCTACTCCACCTCTACAATTGCTGAGGCCCTGCAGAAGGTGTGGGCTCCAAGAAGGGGCTTCCATGAAGAATGCAGGGATAGATGGGGAAGAAGATAAAACCTTAAAGATAAAGCCTTAGAAAAACAACAAACTGAATCAGATTGGACTACGCGTAAATTTACCTTTGCAGGTTTTCCATGACAAGTCCATCAATTCCTTCCTAATTTAATTCTGTTCTCTCTCTGTCAATAAGTGAAATGTCTCCCACCAGGAAACACATATCCTTCCTAGCCCTACAATAGGGAGCTTCTATCAGGAGGTGAAAAACCCCAGAGAGGACCCAGCCACAGTCCAAGCAATCCCAGGTATGATGTGTTACCCCACACAGTGAATTGGCAGGGGTCAATCTGATCTAAAAGCAAAGTGTTACTCCAGCATCTGTCAGCAATCAGTGTAATCCCTACAATGTGAAGGGCTACATCCTCCTTATCCCAACTCTTTCCCCCAGTAACTATCCAAGACAATTTCTAATTATTCTCTTAAACTTTCCATATTCTACAATAACCTTATGCAACTGTAAGTCCTGAAATTGAATCTCACTGATCCTTCTCCTAAATTGCCACTAATAATTCAATTTCATTATCCTCCAAGAGACAATTATCCAGGATATCATGCCCAAGCTGGTTCACAGGTAGCCTTACCATGTGTTGTACCAACAAATGCTACACCCACTAATGGGAAGCTCTTCTGACAAACTCTTCCCTGAGGTGGGCACAGAAAGAACAGTTTTATGGAATGGCCAGCAGTACATCAGTATGGAACTGCCACAGCGACTGTCTTACTGGGTTTCATGCTTTCTGCAAGTAATGGGACAAAGTGAAATAAAATGGCAGAAATAAATCAGAAATATTCTTTATAGAGCACTCCCTTTTGCTACTGTGCAGAGAATTTCTGTTTCACTTGTGTATCAACATTGTAGCCCTTCTCCTGACTTGAGTCAGGGCAAGTAATATTCTTTTTAAATATTAGAATTCACCAAATTGACAAAATCTATTTAATTAAAAAAAAACCAAACCAAAAAACACCATAAAACTACTGCAGCAGGACTGTGTGTGATGTTTACCCCAAAAAAATCTCACACCATCTGTTTTCTTTGCTTCCATTTTTAAGTGAATCCAGATTAAAGTACCTGATTTATACAAACACTTTTTCAAAGATTATTTAATGAATTATACAGATGAGAATCCCTATCCCAAATCCAGACCACAGTGTTATCCTGTTAAAGCCCTGAACCAGAAGAAAATTATCACAGGGTGTATTTTTTTTCTGGCTGGTGGAACACTCTGATGTGTGCTTTGTACATGTTGAAGCAAAAACTGATACATAAAAATTTGATTTTAAAACAGATCTACAAAAACTGACTTTGGAAAAAAAAATGCAAAACATGAAATGTTTTAATAAAATGTTTAGACTAGAATATTTTCAAATAATTGTTCTGAAACAAAAATATTTCAAAAGTTCATTAAAATCTAAATATTGTGTAGAGGCATGAATGTTTTGGGATGGGATATCTTTAAAAACATTGCGGAGGGTGGATTTTTTCAAGATTGTGTTTCACCCAACCCCATTCCTTAGACAATGTAATGCAGTGACAGTGCTCTGGAAAGAAATCTGACACTGTTCATACTGGAGACACAGCTGTGTCTGTCCTCCAGAATCCACTCTCCAGTGCTCTCCTCTTCCAGTGAGTACCTTGCTGGAAGATGGACTGGGAACGGCAGAGATTTTAAGATTAGATTGTGCACTCCCTAAGGAGGCTCTGAGAAGGAACAGAAACCTTTGTCTGTGACCCCATCAGCAGGCTGCTTGGCCTAAATCTCCTCTCCATGGAAGAAGAGATGACTAAGTCTTAAAGGAAGATGAATAAATGGCATTCCACAATGAAAACTGAAGCCTGATGGCTTTCCCAGACACCTGAAGGCAAAGCCTACACAGACATATTTTCTCTGTATTATTCCATGCCACTATCTGAATTCTCTTACACTATGACAAAGGTTTAGATAAGCCCTTTACCCATACTAAAAGAGATTCTGGTCTGTTAATGCAGTGTGCCAGGTTTACAGACAAGAAGGGACAGGCAGGAGCATTCTGCCTGCTGCCAAAATGAGAGCAAAACGAGCAGCTGAGGGACTGACAGCCTTTTCCCTTCCACTCTTTCTTTTTGTCTCCACTTCAAAGACATTCCCCAGAATTTCACCTCTCAGAAAGACCCCACAGACCCTTCCTGTGGGCTTTGTGCTTTATTTACATTCTTTTCCCATCAGAAATGAAGCAGTTGCAGCCAGTTTTGTGCAGCAGCCCACATCTCACTATGTCCTTTGTTCCTCCATGGCATCTGAGTGGATTCCAGGATCAATCCCTCAAATCTGCTTTTCATTTCTCACCCTAGCCACTTCTGCTGTGAATTGGAATTATACAATCAGAGAATCATTATGGCTGGAAAAGACCTCTAAGATCCTTGAGTCCAACAATCAACCCAGGGCTGCCACAGCCACTGCCAAACCACATCTCTGAGTGCCACTTCTTTCAAATAGCTCCAGGGACAGGGATTCTACCACTTCCCTGGGCAGCCTGATCCAGTGCTTGACCATCCTTTCAATGAAGGAGTTTTTCCTTATATCCAATCTAAAATGGAAATTATTACTGAGATATTTTCTGCAATGCTGCATTAGAGCACCATGTTTCTCTCTCTCTGCTTAAATCCTGCCTTACAAATCAATATAAAGGTAAGAGAACATATAAAAAAAGCTGTTGATGAAGACACTAAAAATCAAAGGCCTGAAGAGCCAACAGATCCGAGCATTTGTCTGTAATACATGTCCTATAGTCAGTGTCAGTGACAGTGCCATAATTCATACATAGATCCAGTCTCCAGTCATTTCTTCAGGTAGCATTAGAACTGGAGTAGCAACATTGAATTTAAAATAAAAGTTCTGTCAACAAAAAATTCTCAGAATTGTCTTTGCAGCTCTTTAAAATTACAGAATAAGGTTGACTTTGTACATAGCAGTCTCTCTAGGAGAGTTTCCTGCTTCCAGTGAAAGGCAGTGTTTGTTTAATTTAATCACCTAGTGTAAGCTATGGACATGATCTCTTTTGTCTACAGAGGAAGATTTATTTCCCCATGTGTTTGCTTGGAGTTGGTTTACTGAGTCAGTGCAGCAAATGAGAAAAAACAAATGAAAAAACTCCTTTAATGTCTTTTGTTTCAGCACTATTAGTAATCTTCACAGGTGAAGCCTTTTTTAATTTATTTTTTTTAAGGTATAGATTTTATTAAAGATCGCTCTGAGCCATATCTTCCAATTCCAAGCAGCACTGGCAAAGTTTGAATTCAATCTGAGCTTTGCAGCTGGGTCCCACATCCTTTTCTTACATTTTGCAGTAATAACTTGCATTATAAAAAGGACATTAGGGATGCTGTGCATTTCAGAGGAGATCATTTATTTCCTGAATTACTTAAGAAAAGCTGGGCTTGAGCTCACGCCCTACAGACAAGTACTAATCAAATCACTGCCAGCCAGGACCACAACAGGCACCATGTTTCCTGGTCTTCCTCTCAGGTTTCACACCACCAGGTTATCTAGCACAAGGCAAGCCTCAGTAACATCCCAGAGCTATTGCAAGGCAGAGCCATGGCATTTTTCTTTAAATCTCAAAGGCTTTGGATGTGTTTTGCTGTCTCACAGGTGGCCAGCAAGTACCCACTCAGCTCAGGGAGCCTCGACAGTGGCTCAGTGGTCCATCTGTAGGTGTCTGTTCTAAGAGAGCTTCAGAATCCACTGATAATATTAATTGGATCTTCATCAACAGGAGCAGGCATCTGCATCCCCATTCTTAACCTAAAGAGTGCTTGCATTTGGAGCCAAACCTCAGCCCTGGTAACTCACTGATGCAGCTCAGAGTGCCTGAGCCAACTATTTCAGCTGAAAGTACAGAAATGCTCATTTTTCTGTCTGCATTTGAACACCCTACTGCAATAAAAGTTGGGCAAACACTAAAATAGTGCAAATAAATAATAACAACATAAACACTTTATAAGTTCAGATATCTGTGTCCTTACTGCCAGAAAATTGTTCGAGTCTACGGGGGAAAAAATATCCAGAGTTTCTATTCCATGCATTAATGATGTTGCAATATGTACCATTTGTAAAGATGACTGGAAAAGAAATGTTCATTTTTAAGGGTGCTGATCAGACAACATGAAACAAATAAGCAGAAGGACAGGTCTACCACCACAGCTGATTCGGATGGAAAAATAAATTTTTCAAAATATTTTTATACTATAATTTGGTTTGAGTTGGTGTGTGCAAAGAGAGACAAAGCTACCCCATTGTCACAAAACATCCCCAGTCTAGCAGGGAAGTTGCTTCCTAGATGCTGCTTCAGGGTCTGACACTTAAATTATCTCTCAAATGGTCCTTGAGACTTGGACTGACTTATCTCAACTGCAGTTCATCACTGGACCATAGAATCACAGAACATCCTGAATTGTAGGGACCTACAAGAGTAACCCTTAAGTCAGTTCCCCTGCACAGCTGCCTGCTCTTCTGTGGCTTCTCAGCTGGACTGAGCATGACAGCAACGATTTTTCTTGACAAAGCCAAATAATTTCTGTAGACCTTTCATGTGTCCTTCAGCAACAGTGAGCCTTCTAAAGCTCCCATATCAAGCCCTTCCTCTTGTCCATACAGGTATCAAGGTGGGGAATCTCGTCAGAAAACAAAAGTAGACATAAATTGAAAATTGCAGAGGAAAGGGAGACTATTTTCGTGTCCTAATGGAGTTTATGTGCAGCCAACTCGAATCAGTCATCCCTCAACACCATGGGGACAGCACAGGAACAGCTGACATAGGCTTCCATATATAACTTGAATGAATATCCAGTATACTTATACAGTATAAGACAACCACTTTTCTTCCTGGGCATTTTTAAGGCATAGTCTAATTAAGAAATAATAATAATAAAAAGAAAATAAAATGCTGATAAAACTCTTTTAAAATCTAATGCCACAAAAAGTGCTGTTAAGGTGAAAAGTAGTTTTGTCACAAAGTGAATGTAAGCATTTTCTTTAAAGAAAAATATGGAAATCTGCAGTAATAAGTCCAGAACAGAGTGACACTGCAGGAATAGGAAAAATATTTTACCTTTCATGCAGTTAGCTTGGAGTAAGAGTCAATTTAAGTATCTCTTAATGGGGCAAGCATTTTGTGCAGTTTTAATGAACATAAAATTTGCTAACATTATTTAGTTTGTGCAAAAAGAAAAATGAATTAATCCTATGTCAGCAATTTTTGCAGATACATTTATAAAATTGCTAACACATGCATATATATATTTAATTTTCAGGGAGCTTGAGCTAAGTGACTGTGGCATTGTTTGGATGGATACTGTCAGGTATACTAAAAATAATACATGGAAAAAAATTATCCTCCAAAATGAAGGAAAAGAAAAAAAAATCCAACAACCAACCAAACTAACAACATAACAAAAGCAGGGTGTTGAACACAATTTTCCAAGAATTCAAGAAGCATTCTTGCATGCTCTGTGGCATTGGAAGGGATTCTTGGGGTGACCTGTGCAAGGCCAGGAGTTGGACTTGATGATCCTTGTGAGTTCCTTCAAACTCAGCATATTCTATGATTCTAGAATCTTTTAAATCCATTAGAAACAGTGTTTCATTCTTGTAGGCTGCTGCTGAAATACTTGCAAATTAGATACTGTACCAAAGGGAAAAAAGTCCTAAAATATGTAAGCCAGTAACAAGTGGTGTTTTGCAAGGCAAGGTTCCCTGCTGGACACAAGAGATTTCACCTGCATGGCCCCTTAAGCCCTTGGATTACCTCTCTGACATTCTCCACAGACATGTGAATAGCTCTTTACAAAACTTCTGTCACACAAACCACTTCTAGATCATTTCTCCTGGTTACAAGGGCACCAGCTGCCAGTCAAATAAATGAGCAATCAGTATCTGCTGTCTAGCAGTGTGCTGCTTGTTGCAATACATCACCAACAGCTCAATGGAAGCTCATCATTCTTCCCCAAACTTTAGCAATTATTGAAGCACAATCCTAAAGCCAAAGTCCAGTTTGTTAATTTGCTATTAAATTAACAAGGGGAACAAATGAAATGCTCAGTTTTATTCTGAGCAGTCAGCTCAATGTGAGGTTGCACATTTCCTGCTTTAGGATATTTCCATGAATATTTTTCTTATTGCTGGGGTCACTCTACAAAGTGATTCAGGTCTGCTGAGTTTGTCTATAAAGTTAGCAGGAAACTAAGTCAGAGGTATCAGTGTTATAACACAGGGCCAAACAGGCTGATCCATGGTGGAGCTAAATCCTCTCTGACAATTCTTTACATAAACCAGACTGCTTTGCCCTTATGATGTTATGGTGCAATTTGGAACTCTAATTTGCCAAAAGCTTTAAAAAGAAGGAGTTAAGGGGTCATTAGCTTAAGACCTTCCTCACAAAACACAAATTAGTTATTTCCCTCTGGAAAGATGCTGCCCTAAGCACAAGCAGTGGGGAAATCCCATATAACACACCTGTCCTGGTTCAAAGCTGTTGAAAAGCTTTGAAAGGTAAAAGAAATTGCAGACAGACAGACATCTCTCAATCTCGAGAAGATAAATTATTTGGGTAGTAAAAGGAAAAGCATGAACTTCAAATACAATAGCAAGAAGATCACACATGCTGCATTGTGTGGTTCCATGTGACCTGTTGCCACCAAATCTGGTTTTACACATATTACAGGAGAATGAAGAAATCATCACTTACCTGAGGGCCAATCAGACCATTGATTCCTGGGAATCCTGGTTCTCCCTTTTTACCCTGCATGTTCAACAGAGGAGCACATATTAGAGAGCAGACCAACGACTGCTATTGATTTTCCAAAGTCTTTCACCCCAAACTGGTAATACACGTAACATGGGTACACAAAAATAGAAATTAAGTCAACAGATACCATTTGGAAATGAAACCCCTGTTGTCTTTGACAGTCTTGTGTCTCCCAAATTGTGACAGTAGCCATAAAGTTGAGAGCTGTTCTCACACACACCGTGGCATCTCCTACACTCTGCAATCCCTCCTGGCTTCCCCCTACAGAGGGATAAGGATGCCATGGTGCTGAGATGCAGCCAAGTGTAAACATGAGCTGAGAGGTAAAGCAGTGTCCTTCTGGTCCCTTGCACTGCTTTGTGCATTAAGAAATAAAATAATTAAGAAGTCTGGTGTGTGGTTGAATAGAAAAGATCTACAATTTCTAAGCTGGGAAACAGGAATACATGAAGTATTTCTAAGTAAAGGTGGCACTAAGACCAAAGGGCAGAGCTCACTGGCTCCTCTGCAAATAAAAAATATCCCTTCAAAAGAACCAGAGAACTCCACTGGTGCAAGCCAAGGACAAGCCAAGAGCTGGAGTAAGACCCTGAGACAAAGTCACCTGTATGGATGCCCTGTGACCCAATGGGTTTGATCCCAAATGAAAAGGAAAAAATCCTACATGAGAAAAATGAGGAAGAAAGGATGGAGTAAGTATTTGGAGTTAAGGAAGAGGTTGGATTTGTTTCTTAACCCAAAAGGTAACTTGCTGTGTTACTTTAGGTAAGTCACATATTTTATAAAGATGATCTCTTCGCCCTCATATGTAGCAGAAAATGAATCATTAATATTTCTGAAGCTGTTAGTAATATAGTAGAAGGATACAAGAGTAGTCATGTAAATATCTGAGAGACAGATTTTTCCTCCCTCATTTCTACTTCTCACCCAGATTGATTTTCTTTTTAGAATGAAAATATAATTAACAAAGTTCAAAGTCCCTGATGATGTAAAGGGTCATATACAAAACTTTCCCTTTCTTTTTCTTCATTGAAAGATGTGCAGAAACAGCATCTATGAAAAACAGCTTTCTGCTGACTTAAATGAATGAAAAATCTAAATCATCAAAACCAAAATAAGTTTTCATCATATTTTCCTCAGCTGTGATTGAGATTTATTAGCTGGTGTATCAGAATCAGTTATTTTAATTATTTTTCTCATTAAAAAATCTCCAACAACCCTCCACCCCAAAACAATGAAAATCATATACAGAAGAATTTAAGAATATTAAAGCAGTCATTATAGAGTCCTCTGGTATCAGAAGGAATTTGTAATCATTTTCAGGACTCAATATTAATAAAAATTTGAATTATATACTCCAGCACACCCAGTATTCATAAATGTTCCTTCTACTTTCCCAGAGTCCATGACTTCTTTTTTTGTCAAAGCCAACAAGAGCTCATATTTAATTTGAAGGACTCATGTCACCATACGATTTAACATATGTTTTCTAACTAAACATGATCATTTTGCCCACTGCCAAGGTGATCATGCAAAGGACACTGTTAAAATACTCATTTAAATAAATAAGTAAGCCTATGAATAAAGCATACAGGATGTGGCATGTGGGGCCAGACACGGGAGATGAGCCACCTCCAGCTTCCTATTCATGTGGGAGCTACACGCTGAGGTGGCAACTTCCAGAGTTACAACACTGAGGCCAGAACAGAGAATCACAGAACCACAGAATCATGGAATCACAGAATGGCTCAGGTTGGAAGGCACCACAGCAGATCATCTGGTCCAACCTCTGCTCAGGCAGGACCATCCCAGAGGACAGGCACGGGATTGTGCAATTCTAGAGTATTTGCAGTGAGGGACACTCCAGTGCTCAGTCACTTCAGAGTAAAGAAATTTTTCCTCACAGTCAGATGGAACCTCCTGTGCATCAGTTTCTGCCTGTTGCCTCTTGTCCCACTGCTGGGCTCACCAAGCAGAGCCTGGTCCATGCTCTGACCCCTTCCTGCAGCCTCTGACAAGGTCCCCCCAACAATCATCAATCATCACTTCTCCAGGCTGAACAGGCCCTGCTCCCTCAGTTTTTCTCATAAGAGAGGTTGCAGTGTTTTTCTCTGAGGCTTGGTCCCAGGAACAGAGGTGGATTTGGCACTAGGGACATAGGAACAATTCTTAATTGTGTCCATCAAAACAACACAGTGTTATTGTTTCCTTTATGTCCCACCAACCAACCGTTCTGTCTCCAGACTGAGGCCCAGGAACATTGGCAGCAATGAGAAATGCAAGAGGAGCTGTTTGTTCCTTCCTTGGGTACAATGCTGAGAAACTTCAGTGCTTTTCAAAACATTAAGAAATCCTTTAAAGCAACACATAATTATACAGATAGAGAGACTGAGAGAGGTTTCCCATTGTGAAGGGGACTTGTGGGCCACTTGGAGGTTAGGTGAAATCCAACAACAGATTCACTCCAAAGCATTATAGTCTGTCTGTAAAGGGCAGAAATACTTGCTGGGAGAAATTATACCTATGAGAGCAAAACTCTGTGAAATGTCACATTGCCTAATAATATGACAGAGAATCCCAAAAATTATGCTCTGTTACCTACAGTAAGAATCAGGTAAGTCTGGAAGATTGTGTATCCTTTGGCAATATGAAATATATCCTATTTGCCTTTATCAGCAATTTGAACAAAAGCACAGTTAAAAATGTGTGTAAGCACAGTTAAAAATGTGTGTTTTATTGGAAATTTATGTATTTTCCTCACTGACAATTACAGTTTCGCTCTGTATTTAGTCTATGGCATCAATCCCTTTTCCTTTCTTTTGTTAACTTATTTAGTTTGATTTCTGCATGGCTGAACTTTGCCAGGGCAGGCAAAGTCATCTAAGCATTTCAAACACCCACAAATAAATGTGAACACAACCATCCATCAGAAAGATATCTACTATACAGAAGACAGGAAGCCACTGAAAAATGTTGTTTCCACTCTGCTGGAGGGGAAATTCTGAAAGGTACCCTGGCCCAAGACTGTTTCCCATCTTGCTGTCCAATAACAAAATACCCATATATTTTCTTAGCATGTTTTTCTCTGAGGTTTGGCCCCGGAGCAGAGGTGGATTTGGTACAAAGTACACAGAAAACATCTTTATTTGTGAATGAATATGACTGCTACCATAAATTCCAATTGTTTCTCCTGTAACCTAGGTGGAATACTAGGACTACCCATTTCATCCCATTTTTGCATTACTAGAGAAACCAGAAATCCAGCAATGCTAATCAGTGTTTAGGCTCCCTGAAGGCACCAGCCTTTTGCAGTTTCCATATGCATTAGATAACACCAGGAAATCTTGAAGTGAGAGCATCTCCATAGATGAAAGTACCACCAGGGTTGGCCAGATCATGGGTGTTTATTGGAGCAGTTGTGGCAAAGTAAACGGTTACAAGGACTATGAGAGAGATGACACATTGAGACTGGTGCCTCCCAAAAAGCCTACTTAATTTTCTAGGCAAACTTATTCTACTCTCTCCCTTTGATTATTTAACCATTTCACCCTGAAGTTACCAGTCAGCTCTCTTCTTCCCTTGGATGCTGGGATCCTAAGGTGGTTCAAATTCAGGGCAGTTCATACACAGAGAAGTAAGAGTTGCAAGAGTGTTGACTTCCAAATTCAAGCTGTAACTGGCCTGAACAGGAAAATCATATGCAACAATCCACTCAGGTGAGAAATGGGTCAAGAGTGGAAAGTCAAATACCTGTATTTCATCCACCATCAAACATAGGAAGAGCTCAGCAGACCTCCAGAGATCTGTTAACTTTATCTTTGCCAGGACAACTGAGATGGACAAACCACTCACGCATTGATAAGTGATCTGAACACTGCTCCTCTGGGTGGAGGGTGTACCCTGAACACAGGAGTTCCCAGTTTTAACTTTTGTTGTTGTTGTTATTATTATTGTTATTATTACTACTTATATGCCTGATTTATGTACATTGAGTCTTAAACTTAGAAAAGGACATTAATTGAATATTACTATATTATAAACATATTTTCCATTAATTTTCTTTTCAAAAGATTATTCTTACTATCCCATGAGACTCCTGTATTATTTTTTGTTTTGTCCTGATTCTACCTTGAACTTGGACAGATTGTACGTTTGTAATTTTAGAAAACTAAGCTGCAGTCCAGCACATCAAACTCAAAATGGTCTAGATAGCTCCTGACTGCTGCAGGATAAGTATTTTCTCTTGTTCTCTTTCTGAAATTTCAATCACTTGAATGAACTTGTAAGATTTTAAAAAGAGGCAAATTCTTGAAATCAAAATTATTGACTACACTTCAGAAGAACCCTATGTTTTGTCTTACTGGCCACAGATCTGCATGTTTTCCAGGAGCATGTCATATGTCTGCCTTTTGTGTCTATCAAGAAAAAATTTTGTTTTAGTTCCAACAAATATTTCAGTATATCAGGTGTCAAAGACCTAAGAGCAAAACCAAAGCACTTCAGTTCACTTCAATTTGACAGAAGAAAAAGAAGGACAGGAAGAGGGAAGAAAACCACAAAACCACCTTAAAAGTGGAAGCAGACTCTCAGAGTTCTCCTTCTTTTTTCAAGCAGTTTTAATAAAATCAGGACAGTATTATCTGTTACTCACAGGTCTTACAGGTCACATGAGAAAAGCAAAGCATCCTTCTTCACAGTATGCTCCTGGTGTGAGGGTATCATTGTCAAAATGTAGACATAAGGTGCCAGTCACTTTTGACTAATTAAATGAACACAATCTAGTTGCTTGGTTCAGGTTGTAATTGTTACCTCCTGCCCCCAGATGGGAACTGTGTAGATCCACCAAGACCAGTACTTTGATTCAGCTCATGAATTCAGTCATTGAATAATGGCCTTTAATTAAAAAAATATATATCTATTCATCTAAGATACATGGTGACTAATAAAAACCCTTAGGAGAAGTCTAACTAGCTAGACACAACAGAGTCTAGGGGGAAATTCAAAGACAAAAAGATCAAATGACATCTATAATCAAATGATCATTAACAGGAGCATTTTCTCTCCTGTTGCAAATCCTGACGGATCACTGTCCTTTACCCAACTAATATGCTCTATTAATCTTATTCAAGAAACAATGTTTCACAGCAGGCTTTAAAAACAGGATGGTTCCTAACTTACCAACTTATGAGTGAAGCACTGCAGAGCTATTTGCTAAAGCAATATTTTCTAATGTCTGGGAAGTTAAGAAAGCAAGTAAATGCCCTTTTCAGCTGAGGCATT
Organism: Thryothorus ludovicianus; assembly: GCA_013397245.1. Taxonomy (NCBI): domain Eukaryota; kingdom Metazoa; phylum Chordata; class Aves; order Passeriformes; family Certhiidae; genus Thryothorus; species Thryothorus ludovicianus. The sequence goes on along the minus strand of VZTB01015233.1, from coordinate 7,699 downwards.
GACTAAAGGCTACATGCACTATCTTCCCAAGGAGAAGATTCCTAAATTTCATGCTTACAGCTAAATTTAATAGCAAGCAATCCAATGGACAGTCAGTAGAAAACCTCTTAGGGGGTATATATTTTTTCCATGTATTGGTGTTTGCTCATCATCCTTCTATCTTCACGTGTTTCACAGAGGCTGATAACAGCACTGGTGCTGACTCAAAGCACTGCAGGCAAAATCCATGATCTCCCTTAAGGAATGAGCTATCTTCAAGTCTCTGTGACCACTTAAAAAATTACCCAGTGAACAGAGGTGCTGAGACTGCCTCCAAAAATGCTAAGCAGGTATCTCACTTCCACTCTTACTTGTCTACTCCCTTGAGGGCAAAGAGGCCCTGAAGAGAGATCTTGACAAACTAACTGGGCAATGACCAATGGTGTGTTGATTGGTGTGAATCCATAGTGCTGGATTCTGCACCTGGGATGGGGCAATCCTGGATGTACAGACAGACTGGGGAATGAGAGGCTGGAATGCAGCTGTGGGAAGGGACATGGGCGTTCTGGTCAGTGGAAAGTCGAATGTGACTCAGCAGTACCCTGGCAGCCAGCAGGGTCAACCCTGTCCTGGGGGCATCAGGCACAGCATGGCCAGCTGGGCAAGGCAAGGGATTGTCCTGACCTGCACTGGGGCAGCCTCACCTTAAGTCCTGGGGGCAGTTTTGGATGCCACAAGAAACATATAAAGGTACTAGAGAGTGCCCAGAGGAGGGCAACGAAAATGGTCTTATGAGGAGTGGCTGAGGACACTTGGTGTGTTCAGCCTGGAGAAGAGGAGACTGGGACCTCACTGCAGTTACAGCTTCCTTCCTAGGGGAAGAGGGGGCAGCTACAGATCTCTTCTCTCTGGTGACCAGTGACAGGACTTGAGGAAATGGCATGAAGCTGAACTGGGGGAGGTTTAGGCTGGATATCAGAAAAAGGTTTTTCCCACAGAGCGTAGCTGAGCACTGGAACAAGCTCCCCAGGGTAGTGATTACAGCATCAAGCCTGCCAGAGTTCATGAACCATTTGAACAATACTCTCAGGAACATGGTGGAATTCTTGGGGCTGCTTTATGCAGGGCCAGGATTTGGACTCGACGATTCTGATCCATGCCTGCCAACTCAGGATATTCTGATTCTGTGTTGTCTAGTGAGATGTTCTTCATATGAACAGGCTCCAGCAAGGATAAGCAGGTTCAGAATATGAGTGTAATAATATCAGGCCCGCTATGAAACTCACCTTTCAGCAGTACTTAAATATGTGAAGATATAATTCTATGACAGAAAAAATCCAAGATTTTTTCATACATAGGAAAACTGAGCTCCTGGCAGAGAATGGTACAATAGTTACCATTCTTGAGGACCCTCTTTTTGAGCACAGACCAAACAGAAAGGAAAATAATAATAAGTATTGTAGGAATCTTGACACTCATTTGCCTTCCAAGACAACAACATTTCTCTGAAATTTCAAACTGACCACAATAGTAGTTCTGCACACTCAGAGTCCTACCAAGCAACCCCTTAGCAGTAAGGAGCAGATATAAATACAGGAGAGGACACAGCAAAAAAGAACCTGCACTGCATTTGATCTGTTGACTCAAAGAGGTACTGAAAGCTCCTGGACAATAAATAAGGAATATAGGAAAGGATCTGGGCTTCAGAATTCTTATGTAAGTAGACAAGTACAGGTAAGGTGGGTGAAAGTCACAAACTTTATTGAACAAAGCTATCCTGAGCCTCCTGAGATTCAGATTAAATAAAAAAAGCAACTCACCCTTTGACCTGGCAAACCAGGGATTCCAGGCTTGCCTTCCAGACCAGGTTGTCCCTTTAAAAGTGAAAAGATTTAGAAAGTTAACAGAATAAGAAAAAACTAGTGAACTATATCCAATTTCCTAGCTGTTTTGTGCTACCATTACTGCGTGGCTACCTAGACAACTCTTACCTGATAATTATGTTGTCCTGTGAGCAGAAGAGAATGAGTAAACAAGATAAAGTGACAATGCCCTGATTAAATACAGAGCACACAACTGTATTTAAATTACATAATTCAAACCAGATTTACCTAAGTAACACATCTTCACAATGCTATCAATTTCACAAAAGCCAATCAACAGTGAAGCACAACAAGTAATTCAAAAGAGAAGAAACACAGAATGTTTGCAAATGAGGCAGCAGTGACAGTCTGAACTGAAACATCCTGCAGAGCTGGGTCATAAAATATAACTAGAATAGCCTACAATTTAAGTCAAAAGTAAGAATGTTGGCATGTACAAACTTTTGTAATAATTGTGTTGAAAAATAAACACACATACTCAATTCTTAGTTTTCATCCAGAAAATATTTCAGCCATGACCTCGTGGCATAACGCCAGTCCCTTTGACAGCAACCGTTCCCTGACTTTCATGACATGACAGCTCACAAGTTATCAGCCAGAGCCTCTCTGAGATGTGCTGAATACCCATACAGCTCTTTGGGACATTAGAAATAGAAAAACCATCAGGTTCTGCATGACAACAGCCTTAAGGCAAAGTCTGCCCGTGTCCTGTTCCCTGTGCTCAGAGAGGTCATCCACAGCACGACACCTTCTCTGAGCAATGAGGAAAACTGGAGGCTGCGGGCACTATTTAAATATTTTAGAGCCTGAATAATGTATAAGATTTTCACATGCCTCACTCCAGCCCGAGTTTCAGCTTCTGAAGTTCCAAGTAGTGAGAGAAATAACTTACTGGAGGTCCAGGAAGTCCAGGTTGGCCTTGTGGTCCTCGTGGCCCAGGCTTTCCCTACAGGAATGTTTTGGGGATTTTTTTTAAAAGTGTTAAAATATCTTTATGAAAATGTGCATAGGCACATTGGACATATTGTCTATCTTTACAGTACCTATACCACCACTTTTCCTACAAGTCCTGAAGAACCAATGCAGAGATCAGCTGGTTTTCTCCTTAATCTCTAGCTACTCGAATTATCAACACTCACTAGACTTCAGACAGACTGATCCACCCACACTCAACAGGCACTTATCCATATCTGATTCTCTGCTTGTCAAAGGTAGTAACTCTACTGAAGACACTGGGATATCCTGGATATTCCATTATAACACTCTGGGTTAGGGTTTGGCGGTGGAGAAGAGCAGTTTTTGCATAAGCAGCTTCCATTGGCATTTCCCCCCAGCCTACAGAGCTCTGAAGGGCTTTAAGGTATCATTTACATGATGCATACAATTATATCAAGTAAGAGCTAAATGCAAATTNTATATATATATATATTATACAAAGAACTAACAGACTGACACAAGGGATATGTCCCCCCTATTTGAATGTCCAGGTTCAAAGACAAACTAGGCATAAATCTCAAATAAAGTTTAACATTACTGTTAGCATCCTGTCCTTAAATAATTACATAGCTGACTCTACAATTCATACTTGTCATTGATGTAAGATTCACTGCATCTGAAAATGACATTGCCCTTTTTCCTTTCTCAGTTATTTTCTCCACTGTAAATAGGAAAGTTTATTTCTCAATGTCCTGAAAATGCTTCCATCCACCTTCCCTTTAAAGTACTATTTTAAAGCAAAATCTAACCTAACAGGCAACAGAATTACATTAAATATCCTCGCAATGAAAGAAGAGATATTGAGTCTCTCTTACTTCCTCTCCTTTTAGGCCTTCAGTAGGCACCTGCAATAGAAATTCAAAGTCATAAATGACAGAAAGAGTAAAAACAAGGCAGAAGGTGCCAGAGGTAAGATGGGCCCCCACAGAGTATTTTTCTGCCCTTGCTGTTCCTTCAAGTTGCATGGTAACTCCTACAGCTCCTCAGATCCTGTTGCAGGCTGGGAGACGCTTTCTATTTAAAGAGCTCAAACTGACACAAGGTTTTCTCTCACCTGTGAAGTGATTTGGATGGCTGTGTAAACAGTAAGAACTTAATCATCTCATTATATAAACAAGTTAATAAATTCCCCAGATCTTGTTTTATTCTAAATCACAAAGATCTATTGAATGCAGACAGAATCACATAACAAGCAGACTAACTAATGGGGTATATCCCAAGCCAAACTCATTTTCAGGTGTTATACACATCTTTCAAAACTTTCTGTCCCATCATTAGTATCACATTTGAGGACAGCAAAATGTTCTTACCCAAACAGGCTGTCTTTTTCAGTTTTCTTTTTCTAATTCCTTTACTTTCTACCACATTCTGAGTACGGGAATTGCCTACTGACTTTCCCATGATTACCAGGGAGCCTCTCATTCTTGTCTTTAGTTGAAGAGTGCTATTTCCTAATTTTAATTTAATTTTTTTTTTTTTACCAGCCCAAACTCAGTTCTAGACCTCTCCTCTGCATATTTAATGGTAAATCTTTCTCCATTCACTCAGAAATGGTCTCTTCATACAGACAATACTGTCTCTGGACATCCTTAAAACCCTGCCAGAGATGTTTCTGGCATCAGTGAAGGCACTGCTGAAGGCAGAGGGATGCACAAAGGATGTTAATCTAGTGCCACAGGAAACATAAACTCCACTCTTCTGTTTTCTGTTTAATTTTTTCAGGAATGTTTTCCTGATTTCAGCATATCATGTACTAGTCATCTTATGTTCTATCAAGACTTTCCCAGATATAAGCCAAGGAAAGATCATTCCCTCTCATCAAAAACTGCCTTTTTTCTTCTCCTGCCCCAACTCTTACAATTACAGTCAGTCCATGTCAAAGACACTAAGCTACTCAATATTGTAATTTCATTTGCTTTTATAGCTTTCACAGGCTCTGTGTACCAAAGGCAACTTGGAATCAATTCAAAAACTGTCAGAAACCACACAGTCCTGTCACAGTATTGCTCTGTCTGAAGCACTTGAGGCCATGCTTTCATTCCCTCAAGCCCTGGTCTTCAAACTTCACAATCTCCCAAAATTGTGGCAAAGCATCTGCTCATTGGAACCTGTCACATGCCTTCTTCAAAAGTCTTCACTTTTTAATACTTCTTTTAAAAAAAGTAAACAAAGAACAAAAGTATTTAAGAACACCTCTCAGTTAGATCCTCCCACCCTGCATTTCCACTTTCTCTTCACATGCAGTAATGCTACACAAAGTTTGGGAAAGCTAAAAAAAAATTCTTACTAAAGTGCCAGGCAATCCTGGAAGTCCTGGTTCACCCTGAAGGGAAACACAAAAGAAATTAAAAAAAATAGAACACAACATGGCACAAAACACAGCAGTGCAAAATAAAAGCAACATCCTGAGCATGTTTTCCAATTGTTGACGTTCATTCTTATTTTCAATACCATCTCATAATTAATAGATCTTGACATACAATCTAAATTAACTCTGTTTTCTCTCCTCTGCAGACGGATACATGCAGAAACTGTTGTGGTCTGTTACTGTGATTTTAACATATATTTTAATGGCATTCGGTGACTTAAAATGAATGATGCATTTGATGCACAATAGCATCAGAACTGTGCTTCAAAAAAATCTTGTATTTACACTGTACACTTACCACACAAACAAACAGTTTGATGCTTAGATCCCTCCCAGACCCCCAAAGGGACAGTAATCAAAATAACTGCAAAAAAGGGAGAAATGGCACCATTTTCCCCAAGTCATTTTATAAAGCAAATCATGCCATAGTGGTTCCAGGACACTGGGATGCTACACCCTCTTTCCATGATTTATTGCCATCTGGGATATCAATTTGTTCCAGTTCATTTTTCTCCAGCAATGTCCACCATTTTTTATGCTTCAAGACTGTGCATACAGAAGGTTTATCCTTTACCTTAGGCACAGACTGGTGTTAAATTTATCACACAGCTTCCTTCCACAATCTATTCATTACTCATGTAGGTCTCTGAATGTCCCAGCATATCTTTCATATTTTTTCCCTTAAATTCAATTACTCTTTGTTATTTATTCAGAGCATCATAGAATGGCTTGGGTTGGAAGGGATCTTAAAGATAGAATCACTGAAACAGTAAGATTGAAATGATTTCCAAGGCCATTGGGTCTAACCTCTGACTCAACACCAACATGGCAACAAGACCAGAGCACTGGGTGCCACATTCAGTTGTTCACTGAACAATTTTAGAGATGGTGACTCCACCATCCCCCTTGGCAGGACCTTCCAATGCCTGTCAAATCTTTCAGTGAACAAATTCTTCCTGCTGTCCAACCTGAATGTTCCCTGGCACAGCTGCAGGCCATTTTCTCATGTCCTGTTGCCTGGAAATAGAGACCAATACAAACCTGGCTACAACCACTTTACCAGGACGTTGTAAAGAGCAACAAGGTCCCTCCTGAGCCTCCTTTTCCCCAGAATGCACCCAGCTCCCACAGCAACTCTTTATAGACCCTTTAGACCCTTAATCAATTCCACTGCACTTCTCTGCCAATGCTCAGGCACCTCAATCACTTCCTTTTCATTAGGTGCCCAGAACTGAATGCAAGATTTCTACATAGTGCCCAGCACAGAGGGAGAGTCACCACCCTGGTCCTGCTGGTCACACTGTTGTTGACACAGATTGCCAGAAGGAATGTCACTGGCCTTCGTGCCCACATTGGCACCCACCGGCTCAAACCCAGCTTGTGCTGGCCAGCACCCCCAGGGCTTTTCCCACTGGGCAGCTTTCCAGTCACTCTGCCCCAGGCTGGACCACTGCAGGGGATTGCTGGGACATGAGGGCAGGACCTAGGCTTGGCTATTCAGGAAATTAATCCTGCTGACCTCACACCATCCATCCAGCTTGCTCACATCCCCCCATAGAGCCCTCCTTCCCTCCAGCACATGAACACTCCCACCCAACTTCGTGTCATCACAAATTTACTACTGAAGTAAATTCCCTTGGACATATCAGTGGGACAGATATTAAACAGCACTGGGCCCAGAGGACACCGCTAGTGACCAAACACCACCAGGATGGACCTCCATTTACAGCCATCCTCACAGATCTCAAGCCAGAAAAGAAAGCACCTGCCCAAGGCCTGGGCTGACAGCTTTTCCAGGACCGTGCTGTGGGAGATGGAATCAAAGGTTTTGCTAAAGTCCAGGGAGACTCCATGCACAGCTTTCCTCTCAAGCATGAGGTGGGTCACCCACTCCTCTAAGGACATCATGATGATCAGGGAAGATCTGCCTTTTCCTAAACCCACACTGGCTGGGCCTGCTCCCTCAGCTGTCCTCTCTGGGCTGTGTGATCCCCCTCACCATGATCTGCTCCAGAACCTTCCTGGGCCCCAAGGTCAGGCTGACAGGCCTGCAGTTCCCCTCATCCTCCCT
>VZTB01015227.1:24078-52408 GCA_013397245.1 Thryothorus ludovicianus | reverse complement strand
ATTTTTTGTGGGATAGCTCCATGTGCACTTTGTCAGAGCAAATGAATTATGGGTTCCAATGAGGAAGAAGAGTGATGTGATAGATTCCCTGATTCAATGAATAGTAGGAATAAACCAGTGAAATGTCACCATTGTACAAAGAGATGTACAAGTAGTATCTGAGTTCAAGGATCTTAGAAAAGATAACATTTATATATTTAGATGTAGATTTCTTCATAGAAATCCATCAGTCTACCGAATGAAGAGAAAGATACAGGAAACGGAACAAAATCTGATAACTTGTAGTTTTGCTTCAAGGTTATTTACCAAAGCAAAGTAGTAGCACAAAATTCAGGATTCAAGACAAATACAGATACTGTGTTTAATCCGTTATCATTACAATTAAAAGAAAGATGAAAAAAATAAAACTATGGAGTACTTAGATGATTCTTTGTTGATTCTGAAAAATCACTGTATTAATAGCATCACCATTTTTATTCTGTGTTGAAGTAGTTTTTCTTTTTACTGCCATGTGACTTTTTTTCATTTTATCAAGTCTTTAAATAAGACATTTTATTTGTGAAGTTTAAAAAACAAGTTGTGCAGTGTCATCTAATTAATTTCACATGAGATAAAATTAAAGTAAATCTGCTCTGATATTTCTTTTCAATTTTCTTCAAACATGTTTTATATTTCCCCACACAACAAAATATCAGTCATTAACCCTTAATTAGCTGCTTTGAAACATGAATGAAGACAAGAAAAAAATATCACGCTTTTGACTGTATGAGCAAGAGTTTATTTCACTGGGGAGTGAAACAGGAAAAAAAATCATCATTCTATTCTGAAAGGAAGAAATAATTTGGCTAATGGTTTGGAAACAATTACAAATTCACATAAGTAGATTGTCGGACAAATTTCATCAAAGTGTTAAATGTGGAGAAAATTGAGTAAAATGAACCCATAGCTTCCAAATTACTATAAAGCATCATTCGTAAAAAAAAATTTAAATTTTGAAATTCGAGTGTAACTTGACTTTGACTTTTCAAGAGCAATTGTGGAATACAAGTTATCTAGGCAAGGCATCAACACACATTACCTAAATATATTAACTACAAGGTATGTCACTGACAACACTGGTAGTTTCAGAGCAATGTCTTTGTGTTCAAAGGGTGACTAGAAAGACTGCTGTAAGGCATGAAACTATTAACAAGATCTTATTTTCATAAGCCTGTCTTCAAGTACAAGCAAACATAATTATATGTTTTACTTGAATAATGCTTTAAGTAAGAAAGGCTCCGTAATAATATGATGGTTTTATCCAGAAGCCTACAATGAAACCAAGTAGTGCATATTTGTTCCTGAGCTTCTCACACCATATGATGAATAGCAGCAATTATAGAAAAGAACAATATTAGTTCTACAGTTACTGTTATTATCTTAAAGTACCAAGAATAAAATCCCATATTTCCCTAGATAGTCTAATAACCACCAAAATATGTGACAGAGGAACATTTTATAATCTCTGTATTTCACACTGGCTGCACAACTAGAAATTGGCAGAACAAAGTCATTTATATCTCCTTATTATCAGCTTGTAGAGGGCTTTGAGTATAATATTTCTGTAGCAGATGTTGTTTTATTCTATTTTACCATAGTACATCTACTTCAGATTAGCTCCACTGCAGGTTATTAAAGTAGCAGAAAGAGGTCAACACTAGGAGATGACACAAAACTTGGTTGCTCTTGTTTTGTAGAAGGAAACATATTTATATACAAATTAAAAATATTTAGGCAGAATCAGAGTTCCTTCATTTACAAATTTAGATCTTATTGTGCTGTGTAATTAATTTATCCTGATGCAAAACTTTCTGAAATATGGAACAATTATCTAAATGGAATATTTCTATTATAAATTAGATTTCTACTAAGTATATTGCCCAGATATTTTCTCAGAGGCTAAAATGTACCTAAATACAGGAAGTCCAATTGCATTAATTAACTAAAATACTATAAAGTACTTTCAATAGTTCTTCCAGCAGAGTGAGCTACACTCAAAGCAAACAGGCTTAACTGAATGGACCATGTATGTGCTTCTTTGGTGTTTTTCAGGGTAGTTGAACTATAATAATGATAGTCATTGATACTGAACTTCTAGATTCAAAATAACACACATACTTACAGGCATGTTCTTATGATCAGGTTTTTAGGATCTGAATTCAGTCTAAATCAGTCTGTAACACATCTGTCAGCTTAGAAACAGCCAATAGGATAAAATAGGATGAGATTTTTTGGGGGGAGGAATGAAATTAAATTTGTTGACATTTCCACATATTTGTCATCTCAAAATAAACATGAATTTTATGGACTATGCACTGTTACAGCACAGAAGACTAATAGTCCTCTGTGAGAGTTATGGGTGACTGATGGGGTGAAAGGCATAAATATTATCTTGAGTAGACCTTTGTCCACCATAGCAAACTGCAAAGAAGCAGCTGCTCCTCTGCAACCACCAAGTCCACCTCTCCCCAAATATGCCTTACTTGAATTGGGATTGTGATAGGAACTTGAGATAAGGAAAACGTATTACTATTGTCCAGTTATGCCAGGTCTGGGGAGAAGAATGTAACCACAGCTGATACTGGAAGAGAGACTGTAATGTTAGTGGCTCATATAGAGGACAAGCACACCTGACACCTCAGGCTACTGCTGGTGTTGAACAAGATCTGAAAAGAGGCAAATCATTCGAGGAGGTGGATATCATCTCTTTATCCTTACTCAAGTGACCCATTGGTATTAACTTCCCTTACAGGGAATACCAGGACATTGACACCCAGTAACCACAAAGTATCCAGGCCTGCTAATGGGCCAGCTTGGGGCATTACTGTCTCAACTTTGTTGACTTAATAGGCAGCTGCAATGTCTAAGAAGGTGTCAACTCCTGAAGTGTCCTGTGATCCACAGCACTGTAGCATTTGATGTGAAACTCCTGGTCGCATGCCATTTATCTGGGCATTTTTACTTGAACCTGGGCATGTATAACTTGTGAAATTTTTCTGTTTCATAGGCTTCCCTCACTCCTGATGGATCAAGGCAGTGACCATCACTTTGACGAACAGAAATTGAAATTGCAACAATCAAGTCTTGTTGAGAGATACCAACGGTGGTGACTATCTACTGCTAAATAAAAATAGGTGTTATTGACTTTGTCTTATGGTATCATTTGTACCCCAATTCAGGTAGAGGCATTTCTCTAAGAATTTTAATAATGGGATCTTAACAAAGTCTCAAGGAGTATATAATCCATATAAATACCTGAAGGGAGGTAGCAAAGAAGATGTACTTGATACTCAACAGTTGTGCCCACTGAGAGGACAAGTGATAATGGGCCCAATTTATAATACAGAAAAATCCACTTAATTGAAACAAAAACTTTTCCTTTTTTTTTTTTTCTTTTTTTTTTTTTTTTATAACTCTGAAAGTAGTCAGGCAAATCTCAGTTCTTGAAGATATCTGAAACTTGACTGGACATTTTCACTTTCCTCTTCTAGCTGGCTCTCCTCTGAGCAGGACTGTTGGATTAGATGGTTCCCAGAGATTCCTTCCAACAAGTAATACGAGATATTCTGTGATTGGTGCACTTTAGCAGTGGTAATATAGGGGAGCTGAAACCTAAATGGCATGAGGCCCTTTCTGCAGCATCCATTTTTAAGAGGTTCCTCCAAGTCCCTAATTCTACATTCAAAAGTTCATGTATTTGAAATAAAAATAAAGAATCATAACTGTTTGACAAAAATGGCATTATGTGCAATAACTATCCTAAAAAAATAGCAGTTTCAGTCAAGTAATTTTCTGATTTTGTTATTAAATTGGTTACAGAGGTGTTATTTGTGCAGACTTTGTGTTTTCCCACACCTTTAATAAAAATGGTGGCTAGAAACCTAGAGACTGGGTGTTCTGCAGGATTCTCTTTCTGGCCTATGGAGTAGTAATGAGCTCACAGTTACATTCCCCTATGCCTGCCACCTCCCTACTCATAATACATTTTGGTCAAGCCTTCCTGAAACATTGATTTTTTTAAAATAAACTTATTGTGCAGTAAAAGAGATTCACAGGGTAATCTCCTTTTCTGTGGAGTGGCATTTAAACAAAACACAAAAGTCTTCAAATATTTTTGTTACCTTTGACACCATGGCTTTTGTCTTTTCTGAGGGTGAAAATTGTATTGACCTTTTTTTTGTCTTCTCACTCTGTTATCTTTAACTCACATTGTACCTTCCATATAATAAACCTGACCATATTTGGGAAGCCCTAGTCCTGGTACAACTGCTTTCTTGTAATTCCATTTTGAAGATATGCACATTCATATGCCAGCATGTCTTAGCAGCAAATTCATTTCTTGTATTTTTTCTTAGTATTATCAATTAAACTTGTCAGTTTACCCACAGTGTTTACTGCTAAATTGCACTATAAATTGATGTCACAAAGCCATTTAGTGAACTTAGATAACTTTAGGTCCTACTTTTGTTTACTTGTTTTCTTGTGTATCTAATATATTGTCATTAAAAGATTCAAAGTATGAGTTAAGAAGAATTTAAAATTATGATGTTAGCGTTTTTTAAACTCATATCTTCACACCTGGTCCCAAAAGAACACTGTTCAGAATCATTAACAGCAAATATGTGTTTACAGCTAGTTTAAATCAATTGCTAATTAACTCCACAAGGCAGAAATGGATTTCTGTTTAGCACTGAGTTTGCGCTTTTCTTTTATTCTTGATAGTCACAGGTGTAAGGTTCAAACTACATTAGCATCTGCTCTGTAACTGCCTGATCCAAACCTCAGAGAAATCAACATAAATTTAGTGGGAAAATTTGATGAGAAAATCTTCACCAAAATCCTACTGTTTATGAAAAATTTAAGCTACTAAATTTCTTGTACTTCTGGAAAACTGCCATTGTTTTCAAATCAGGGTCAGCTTTGAGGTTAGATCAGAATGCAAAAGGTACAGTCACATTTTAGTAGCTCTGCAACACCTTTGATGCACCTCTTCCAGTGCTTCACAACCCTTATTGATTTCTTCCCCTCATTTTTCTCTGCCTTAAACATCCTCTCCTGTAAGCTGTGCCAGATGTTTCTTCTTTCATTGTATGATACAATCAAGAGTCTAGCAGCATTTTCTTTAAAAATTCACCACACATAATGGAAGAAAGCAATTAGAGTCTGTCTTTGCCTTTTTGCTTCAGTGTGAACAGACTCAGTTCTCCCAATACACCATGTATATTCCATAACATATATATTACAGCAGCCATAAAAATTAAAATTTCTAATAATATTTATTATTTTCTTTCTACTAATTAGAAGTAAGAACACAAAATAATCTATTGTTGATTAACTTATTATTACTTAGCTTAAATGTAGTTAGTATTAGGACAGAAAAATGTTTCCTATTAGAAGTTTGTAGTTGATTACTGTGCACAGAATTACCACCATTTTTTATGCAAAGCTCTCATTACTTCCAGCAGGAGTTTTGGAAGCCAATATATTCTATGGTCTAATGGTCGAGTTCAGGTTAGGCATTCCCTGGGTTTTGTTGGTGTTATGAACCATTAAAAACAGAAGTGTAAAGAAAACAAAATCTTTGTGAATAAAACAGTTTGAAAAAAAGAAAGGTTCAAAATATACCCCAAAGCTTGTTTAAAACCAAACGACGTTAGATGTGGGTGCAGAAAAAACTTGCTATATCTTAGTTAATATTAAAGGAGGCAATGAGAAAGAAAGAGAAAAGAAGGATAGAAAGAAATGGAAAAAGTGTACATGGTGATGGGGGGACAGGACCAGAGTCACAGGGGTTGGATGGAAGCATATCATACATCTGAGGCTCCCAATGTCTCATTGCTCCCCTCTATGTGGTCTTGGCGCTGAGAATCCCCCACTGCTGCCATGCCATACTGAAAAATATAGAATCCAGTGGATTTATATACAATTGGTTCAGGTGCCTCCCTTGCAGGGGACAGTTTGACACTGTCCCTTGCAACACTGAAGGTCTGTTGCATCATGTGCAGTGCTGTGGTGCTGAGTCTGGGGACTCCTTTGGTTTGGGGGGGGGGCTTTGATGGGCTGTGTCACCCTCTGTGCTGTGAATAAGCCTTTCCCCAGGTCAAGGGACCCCTGCAGCTTGGGCTCCTCTGCACAGCAGAGGATGGGTGTTCACTGCCTATGACCAGAAGCCTTTTTACCACAACCTCTCTTCCTCCCCCACTCTTTGGCGTGAGGGTCTCTTCAAGCCTGGCAGCTGATATCCCTGGAGTTTCGGTCTCCACCTTGAAGGTGTTGAGCTTGATCCCTCTGTGAATGGATTCTTCTTCTTCTCCCAGTGCAAACCTCAGTCACTTTATCTTATATCCCTCAATGAGCAGTGTGGGACATTAGTCAGAGCCACCATGTGGTGGTCTTCAGCTTCTGTTATACAGTCTTGCTATAACAGACAAAACTCCTTCATGAAGATGTTCAAGCCACAAATTATAACATTTCAGTCTCCAACAACTGGATTGTTTGGGTTTTGGTTTTTTTTTTTCCTTTTTTGGGGGGTTTTTTAAAAGAATGAATAAGATTCAAAGCATATATAATAAAAATAAATACAAGCTGAAAGAGTTTTGAGGTGGTGATTTTTAACAAAAAATAGAAAGAATCAATCACTGTTTGGATTTATGATGAACAAACCCAAAGAATATTCATTGTATAAAAATAATTACTAAATACAGATATTGTATATAAATGCTTATTTTATAAGCCAAACACGCACGATATATATGTCTAAAGACCTGAACTTTTTGATTAAACATGTAAGTCTTTAAGAAACACCACATTAATTGATTACCTCTAAAATTTTAAATGTTTTATTTAATTTTGAGTGTATTTTGGTAATCAGTAACTTATATTGGAATTTTTTCTATTGCGCAAAAATGAGATTTCAGGACTTTTTTTAAGAAGCACATTTATATGCAGGAAGACATAAAATGAACCTCCTTCATCAAAAGAAAATTGAATTTAAGACTTGCTGACTTGGATTTTTATGTAGTAAAACCCTAAACACAATGATTCCAGTGTAAATATCAAGTACAAAAATTTTTCTTAAAGACTGTCAGATATTAGCAAAACACTCAAGGAAAGAAACCTCAGAATTTTCTTTAAAAACTGTATTTCAAATGAGTTCATTTCTATCCTTTTAAAACACTTTTTTCTTGTATAGGCTGTAGATGGCAGACTTGTACCAGACATGAAATTTTAAACATTTTATCTATAAATATGTAAGCGCACAGAAAGAAATATAAAATATCAGTAAGCTGAAAATGAGACAGTTTGAGGGTTTTTTCATTTTATTTTCCACATTATGAGATGGTAATTGTATATAGTAAAAATTTTCTGTAAATATGATTTAAATATTTCTATGGTTCTACATTTTGTATATTTACAGAACCTAATTTCACTGTCACAGTGATAATAACACAAATAATTATCTCTAAAATATAGCTGGTATCTGGTAGGAAATAAGTACCTCTGCAAGTGATGGATTGCTGTCATGCTTCACTATTCTGAACGAGTGTAGACAATTTCAGAATTGGATATCATGCTTATGAGTAATAGGGAATTTTCCTTAATGTGTATTTCTAAAATCATGCTGGTGAGATACCTGCCACTTAGAAATATAAAAGCCCTAAACATCAAGAAAATTTTATTTTAATTAGTGTGTAGGATTTGATTTTAATCCGTGAAAGAGTGACATAAATTTGTGCATCAGAAAAAAAGCTGCATGAACACGCACTCACATGCACAGACACACACAAAACCTAGACTACAATAACAAGTCAACCAATCAACAAAAACCCCAAAAGTTTCAAAAGTTTTCTGACAGCAATATCAGGAAACCAGAATTACATGAAAGTATTTTCCCATCTTACAGAGCAGAGAACCACACAACACTTTCACCTATGTTCTGATAAGTAGTTATACCATGATAGATATTATAGAATCACAAATCATAGAATACACTGAATAGAAGGGACTGACAAAGATCTTTGAGTCCAGTTCTTGGCTGGCCCTTCACAGGACAGTGTCCAACCGTCCTCTGGGCGAACTTTTTCCCTAATATCTGACCTAAGTATCCCCTGAAGCAACTTCAGGCCATTCCCTTGAGTCCAGTCACTGGTCATACAGAGAAGATCAGTGTCTACCTCTCCCCCTCCCCTTATGAGGAAGTTGTCACTGTGATGAGTTGTCTCCCCAGTTTCCTCTTCTCCAGGCTGAATAAACCTAATGACCTCAGATGTTCCTCATGTGGCTTTCCCTCAAGCTCCTTGAGGCTGAAGTGCTCTGAATTTAAACAAGATGTCCACATTCTGCTCTTTGCTGATGCACCACATTTGAACTATTACCTTTCACTGCCATTGTATAAACAGGGTGGTAACAGATTAATAAAAATTAATTTGCCTCTGTAAAACACAAACATATCTGATATTCCATAACTTTCTTTTTCAAGAAGGGAAATCCTAATTTCAGTTTTCATGAAGTTGCTGTGGGAATATATTTGGTTGATATAAGTAACTTGTTAAAGGAGTTATTAAGTAAATATATTGCATTTCTAATTCGGCCTCTGCTTTCTGTTGCCTCTCCTTATCCTAAGCAGAAAGCATCCCTAAATTATAAAATCATTGTCTGTGGATCAGGTTTCACTACAGAGTCCTCTACAGATTTCCTTCCTCATCTTAGAAATTAATTTAAGTCAAATTATGCTGATGTCTTTATTTTGTCCTTATTTTCTGCATGTTGTCTTTTAAGTAATCACTGGTTATAGCACAAGGTACTCAAAATATCTTGCAAATGAAGTTGCCTGGTCTGGAAGGCTTTCTGGTATTCCACTATGTCAAATTCCTGGCAGAATTTATTTCTATTTATTTGTCAAACCTAGACACTGCTTCCCTTTCCAACGTATGTGCCCTAAGATGTGGTAAGAAATACCAATAGATGATGATATTTGAAATGCTGTCTACCTCCCCACCATATTCAGCAGGCCCATTTGACTTGATTATATTTCGAACCAGTGGAAAAGGTACAGTATAGGAAATAGGGAACTGAGGCTGTAATATTATGAATTTAGTATTTTTATGTACAGAAGAGAAATTAAATGCTGAATTTTAAAGCACAATTTGACTGAGAGAAATTTTGCACAGCATGCAGCATAAAAAGCAATATTGCCGGATTAGAGCAAAAAATAAAACCCACCCAAAGGTACTTAAGGTAAAAGAAGGAAGTAATAGGAAGGGAAAACCTGTAACCTTAATCACTGCAACTTGTTACTGAATTGTGAGTTTTGGTTAAAATCTTTTCATATCTTAAAATATATTATTACTTTCCCTTCATTGATCCTTACAGAAATTCCCCTTTTTGTACAGCTGATCCCCCAAAAGTGCTTTCATATAACTAACAGAATAAAAGTAGAATAAAAGAAATATTGATTTATTTTAAAAAGTTAATTACACTAGATTAGAAAGAATGTGAAAACTTGGATTTTAAACCATGCAACATTTTGCCTGTACAATACAAATATAAAGAAACAAAAGTGAAACCTTAAGTTATATGAATCAGAGGAAGATCTAAATTTCCTCTTGTGCTTAATCTAAAACACTCATCTATCAAATGAGAGTTCATCCCTCAGATTTCTTTCTACGATCTTAAAACTCTTTCTTTTTCACTGTACATTTCATAAGAAAGTACATGCAATTAGGGATGTTACAACTGAGAAGTTATATGATCTCAATCGTTCATAGAAACATATTTCTTCCCAACAATCCCTCAAATACTGAAATCTCCATCCAGTCTGTCTGAAGTGTCAGAGTACAATTTGAATTCTGGGTGTAGCTGCTGTATGCAGCAGAAATGAATTTGACCTGAAGGCTTTCTTTTTCATCAGTGACATAGATTTGCTCACTGCTATTCAAAATGAAAGATAAGCACTAAATCAAATACAATCTATGTCAGCTTATGAAATGACTGTCTTATAAATTGGATGGTGTTGGGCTAAGCTACCAAAAATATCTGAGTAACTAGAAATAAAGAAGGGTTACTAAATCTGCTTATCTGTAATATGAACAACTTTGAGTTCAGCTCATTTCCTTCATTAAGGAAGAAGATGTATTCATCAGAGTCAGTAACACAGTAAACACACAACCAGCTCTGATAAGGGACTCCTAAGTCTGAAGGACAAAGTTTTAAGTCAGTTCAATAATTAAAATCTGAGATGGACAAATTTTAAAAGATCAGATTGAGAGGTATGGTGCTTTGTGAAGAGTGTCAAAAGAAGTTTAACGTTATTTTTAGTAAAATATGGAGCAGAGAGGATATAATTTGGTGCTGGGTGAGACTAACAAATAAACAATCAAAAGACACAGTAGATGGAGTTACACTTTAAAAATCATTATTGTAACCAATTTTGGTTTTTCATGTTGATTTATTAGATTTGCTTTAACAAAACATCTTTTGTAATGTCATCAGAATTGTGAAGCACAGAGCATACCACCGCTCAGTAAGAGACAAAGTGGTTATCAGTGATTTGTTTACTGTGATCCTGTTGAATTTTTGCTGGATCTAAATAGAAAATAGTTTTTCATAACTTACACAATTTGTGTATCTGCAGAACTCTTAATGTGTGAGTTTCCTTGGCTTTCAGGGGCTCCATTTATTCTCATTTAGACAGAAAGTTTTGTGAAGTAAAATCTATTGTCATATTTGGTATTGTATATAACCACAATTTTAACAAATACATAGACACAGTTTAAGAATAGAAAATGCCTCATATGAAACATTGTGAAATAGAAGTACATCATGTAGAGTCATTTAAAAATTAGAAACTTTCTTGTACTGTTTGATCTAGGAAATCTTTTAAATTGAACAGACTGTGATTCATCATGAACCATAACTTTATCTCAAAGCAGTTCCATTATAAGGATAAAAGAAACATTTTATTTAACTAAAATGAGGGTTTAGTATTACTTTCTTTTCTCAGTATTTCATTTAGAGTATTATAAGAGTTTCTAACAAATATCTTGTTCATAATTCATTTGAGAACATACATTCTTTATCAGAAAAAAATAATTTCTTGCAACAATTACATCTCCTAAAAAGTGATAGAATTCAATGGAATTAGGTAGGATTTAAGAGGAACTGTTGTAATTCCTTGTTTCTACCACAAAAACTGGTTCAATGTTAGTGGCAGTTATTAGATCAGCAGTGCTTCTGAGCCCAGCCATATTCCAGCTCCATGAAGGATGTTCTGCTGCCTGCAAGGCCCCTGTTTTCTGGAGGTGAGAAACACTTCTAGGGTGAAAGGTCCTGGAGCTGGATGGCCTCAGTCTGCATCTGACCTGGACAAAACAATGCCTACCATTTTGTGAAGCACTGCTGCATATTCTCCCTTCTCAAATAGGAAGCATCGTTAATGACTTTATTTTCTATAAATAAAAGAAATAATACTGGCTAATGCTGTATCAAAAGATTGCAAGGACAAATATACTGATGTTCCATGTAATTTTCTGTTGAAAATACCAACTATGTAAAAGGTTCTCTGTATGGACCTTACTATCTGCAAGTTAGCACTGTAACTAATAAGACTTGTAGTAAGGACCTGACTGAAGCACAGAGACAAGTTTACCTACCAAATCTAAAACTGTTTGTTGAACCTTAAACCATATTCCTTTAAGAAGTGTTTCACATATATGATCTCTTCCAGGGTCCCTGGACATACTAATGACTACTAATATAAATAGCATTATGAGTTGAATAGTTAAAATACCTCATATCAGTAAGTGCTTTATTCATTATATCTCTCCTAGGCATGTATACACAAATCCTGTCTAAGATGAGCTGCTCAGCACTGAAGCCAAGTTATAAATGTAACTCAGCTAACATAGTAAATATGGCCAGACCACATGAATTTATGCATGAAGAGGTTCACAGTACTCATATCAATTTTTGGTGGTCCAAATTAAAAATCTGTAACTTCAAAAATACCCTAGACAGAAGAATAAAATGAGTTTTGCATTAATAAAAGTTACAATGTAAGATGTACCCAAAATATGTATTTTTATCACCATCCTCATAAGCTGTTAGAACCAGGTGGAGCAGTGTTCCTTATCTCCTTCAAGACTCATTGCTGATAACTCCAGGGGATATCTTCTGTTAAGGCCTTTGAGTCTCACTGCATGACTGATATAATTACATCATCCCATTGTGAGTTGCTCTGCCCAGAGGGAGGAACCAAGCCTTCCTACCTGGATATGATCTGAGATTTCTAACACCACAGTCAGACTTATCCACTGAATTCCCAGAGGACAAGAGCTCCATAGCCACAACTGGAACTTCAGAGGAAGACCAGACACTTCTATGGAATCATTGCTTCAAAAGAGCCACATCTATCACTTCAAAGAGGACTGCAGAAGCCATTTAATTGGACTACTACCAACATCCTGACTCACAGGGTGTCAGGTTGTATTCTGACTCAGTCAGTGCTTCTGCACTATTGATGCTTCCTGGAGGCTGATCTGGAACAGAGACTAGAGAGAGCAAGAGGATAAAGCAGGTATTTATTAAAATGCCTCAATGGGTACACCTGGGCCGCACAAGGGTCCAGCTGGACCACACCCAAGATGCCCCAAAATGGTCACAAAAATGGACACCCAATCATGAAATCTCACACTTTTATAAGTTCTGGTCCATTAGCATATTAGAATCAATTGTCCGATTATAACTTCAGGTTATGAAATTCCATCCTCCTTATTTTTCTTGCTCAATTCACGATTGTTTTCATTCTTGTGTCTGAAAGTTGTCCTTGGTATCAAGCTAGAGATGGAATTGTTTTGTCTATCTGCTCCGTGAAGAGAACTTAGTAGCATTTAATATGAAATCTAAAGTTACCCACTAAATCAGCACAGAATCTAAAAAATAAAAAAGGTAAAACCTAAGGCATCATTATTGCATTTAATTTTCCTATTAAATTGTATTTCTGACTTGGGATCTTCCACTGGTTTGCTTTCAAACTAGTACAACCTTCCTGTTGGAGGTACCTTCAGTTTAGTATAAAGAAGGGTCATACAAGAAAATCCCAGCAAAAAATGGGATAATATTTCTGATTCCTACCAAAATATGACTTGCCTAAATTTTGGCTACCACGTACATTCAGTTACTACAGGATATAGTTGTGATGCCTAACATTTCATCAGGAAGACTCAGGTTCCCTCTGAATACCTGAGTGAACATTAACAGGACATCTCTTCCTCAGCTTCAAAGAGAATGCTGAAAGAAGGCCTGAAGGCCTTAATCAAGCAAAAGTTTACAACTCTGGATTTCAGCCTGAAGGAAGCTCTTAAAATTCTGGTATGGAGGGTCTCTGTCCCAGTTCATTTCATATTATTTCTTTGTTAGACAACTTCCCAGGTCTGAGATGTTTTTCACAGGTTTTATGACGGTCAATAGTTTATTGTTAATAATTCAACATAGTCAGAGTAACAGGTGTAAGGGATGAAGTGTAGCTTCCCCATCAGTGCTTGATCTTGCTCTCTGTATTGTTTTAGTTTAAGTCTGGGGCCTTGCTTGCCAGTGGCTGCCCCATAAAGTATCACTGCACATTTATTACTAGCACCCCAACTCTTGGCTAACCCCCTTCACAAACTCTACAGGATTGTTCAGCCTCTCTGACACAGTATAGAGCATTTCTTCCAGATTTTGTCTGCAGAAGAAGGCCTGAGTGGCTTGGCCATATGAAAACAGAAGGGCTTGAGTTAGACAGCTACTTGAGCCATCTTAAAACAAAATCTCCCTAACTGTTGAAGACAAAAATTTTGCACCTCTAGAGGGCAATTTGACCCAATAAAATCCTGACTTACCTTGAAAGGGTCTGAGATCACCTTTCACTGACCATTAGAAGAATCTTAAAAAAAACGTGTTCCTAACTGGGGTATTTCAGTTGTCTAAAATTAGATGGTTGAACTCTAGTCCAAAAACTGAGTAGAGCTGGGAGTCAAAAGTATTTCTGTTCCAACACACCTCTGTAATCACAACATCTTTCTAAAATAAAACATGTCTGCTCAGGTGGCAATATGTACATAGCAATTAAATTGATAGCAAGTGTACCTGTGTTGTGATGAAAATGAAATGTTTTACTATTAATTTTCCAAATAAAACTGGCATTTATCCATCAAAATTAGGGAAAAATAATAGCCAGGAATGTTGAAAAGTGCATCTTTTATTATAAAAATATCTCACCTCGTAAATTCTGTTTATCTTAAAGCATTTGCATTTAGTTTATTGAATTTCTTAACAAAAGATCCATTTTTTTCCTGCACTGACTGAAATAATTTATGTTTGGTATTTTTTGCTGCATTTATTTTCCTCACAACTGGGCTTATGACAACTCACTTGTCACGCTGCCGAATGATTATAATCAGCTGATAATTGAGGCTTTATGCTAGTTAGCCTTTGCAAATTCAATTTCTTTAGCTGGAATGGTATAATTAAAGCCAGATTTATAAATCAGTATTACATGCTAATTACCAATATCAGAAAATAATAGCCAAAACACTATTCTTAATAAACTGAATGTTAAACATTCACAAAATTCATAATAAATTGCTCTGTTTTTCCTCTCGTCTCAATTTTTGAGAAAATACTTATTTGCTATTCAATCACACAATACCTACATTTGACCAAGTTTCATGTTTTGGTTTTAATTTGTTTTTACAAATGTTGAGATGCTTCTAGCATATTAAAAGGACAGATATTCTAGAAGAACAGCCAACAGTGTTGTTTAAAGAAAAGTTCTCAAGTTGCTTTGCTTGTTTCTGATTTCTTGCAGCAGATAAATACCTAATCTTGATTGCAATCACATTTTAATGACATTCCTTATCCTTCCCAATCTTTCAGTTTATAATTCTCTAACCTTCTGGTGAATTTAAAGACAGAGAGAGAAGGAAAGACACTCAGTTTGGATGTGTGGTAATTGTCAAAAGGAAGAGTTAATTATCACAGATTATTAACACAGACATGTTACATCCCGTAGTGACTGAGTCTGTTTGTCTAGAAATACCTATCAAACAAATAATTAAAATCAAGTGTTGGCAGATGTGGATGTTGCCTCTCATGATTGCTTTTTCCTGATGTATAGGATTTTATAAAGTCATCCAGTTTAATTTCTGGGTTGTTGGGATTTTTAAACAACATCTTAGACGTTCAAAAGAATGCATGCACAATACATGGAAAGACTACCTAGGAAAATTAGACATCTGTCAGTGTTTATCTTGATTTTCCCAGTTGTACTGGCTTAAGCTCCACTAAAAGGATGCGGAAAGTAGAAACAATCTGTATTCTTATTGTGCACTTTCAGCCCTATAGGAAAACCTGCTGGGACTGGCTGCAGATGGCTTCATCTCAGAAGAAGAATGTGCCTCCTAACAGTTGCTTGTTCTGTATGCATGATCAAGCAACAGTCAATGGTTTCCTGTGCCTCATTAGCTGTAGTGACAGGAAGAAGTATGATTCTCCAAAAATACCTGCCCTTCCTCCAAACTACGGTAACAATGCACAGAAGAAACATCAAGAAACTTGAACCTTGTGTTCACATTTCTTTTAATAGAACAAATGAAGAAACAACAAGAACTGTAAAAATTATGTTCAAATTATTGACAAGAATTTTATGTTATGGTAAGCTTAAGCTTTTGGTATGTATTTCACAATCTTCTCTTATTAAATGAAGAGAAAGAATTATTTTGGTTTGGCAGAAGCCTTTTTTTTTTTTTTTAAGTTACAAATGTAGAACTCAAGCATCTAAAAAATTTTACTGTTGCTGAAGATTCGCACATGTTGTAGCATAATTCAGTGTGCATGTAGACCAGGATTCCTTAAATACTTATTTCAATGTTCTGTGTTTAAAACTGCAGGGACAGAAAGAGAACTGAAACTTCTTGGATTTCTGTTGCAGCAGTGTGACCTGTGGAAGCTAAAAGGGGAATCAGTAGGAACATTTAAAGTTCATAATATTTTTCCTGAGTTGTTTATGTAGTTGTAATTAAGTCTTTCTTTCTCCCTGTAGGTTTACTACCATTTCTACCATTTTTCTATTTTTCACTATACCTGCTAAGATTCATATCCTGAAGAATGTATTTAAAACCAGTGAGCTGGTGTGTATCCTGAGAGATACTCTCTATTGACTCTAAAAGAAATCTTTTGATTCAGGTGTGACAGCTATGCTAAATTCTGCTCAGGCAGTTTCAGTCCTTGTCCCTAAACTAATATTTCCCAGTTTAAACACTTCTTTCTCCTACATCTCCCAAAATGAAATATGGAAGTATGGTAATAAAATGACCATAAAAGTTATTGCAGTCTAATGCAACACATTTTTTCATATTTATGAAAGATACACCTATTTCTAACCCTGAAAGTTTTGTGAGATAACCGACTTAAAGTCCTGACAAGCTCAGTACTGCTTATCTAAGCTATGATCGTTCCCTCTGGAAAACATACAGCTGGTGACCAATGTATTTATTTCACTGAGGAATCATCACAACAAATTAGTTCCCCCAAATTCTTCTTAAAAAAATATGGGGTGTTTTTAAAGGCATGGTCAACAGGTCAAGGAAGGTAATTCTGCCTCTCTACTCTGCTCTTGTGAGACTCCATCTGCATGTGCTGCTTCCTGCTGTGGAGTCTTCAGCAAAGGAAAGATACAGATCTGCTGGAGCAAATCCAGAGAAGTGCCAGCAAGCTGATCTGAGCTGATCTGATGAAAGCTGAAGCAACTATTCTCTGTCCACAAGCTGAGAAAGCTGGGGTTGCTCATCCTGGCGAGAAAAACTCCAGCCTTCCAGTAAGTAATGGAAACTTGTAAAAGAGATGGAGAATGACTTTTCACATGGACAGACAGTAACAAAAGAAGTTAAAAGAGATTGGTATTAGGTGTTAAGAGGAAATTCTTTACCTTGAGGGTGGTGAGGCACGGGGTTTGCCCAGAGAAGTTGTGGGTGCCCCATCCCTGGAGGTGTTCAAGGCTGGGTTGGATGGGGCTCCGGGCAACCTGATCTAGTAGGTGATATCTCTGCCCATGGTGAGATCCAGATGATCTTTAAAGTCCCGTTCAACTCAAACCATTCTGTGATCCTATGATTCTATTTATGATGATTTTTTAAAATAGGAGGTGTGTCCCATGCAGAAGAGATGATGATATAGTACTCTGCACAGATTTTGTTAGCATTTACTCAAAATAAACTGTGTAATATGTGCAATTCACACTCTCTCATTTTATCATTTGGAATTCTGTGTTGCATTCTAATAATGTTACTTCTAAGTAATTCTTATTCCTATAATCAGATTTACTTTTCTTCATCTTTATGGTGGTGTTTTTTCTCTCACATACATATTAGCATAGACATTTATATAAAACTATTAATTATTCTGACAAGGTAAATTAAGTCCTTCAGTCAAATACATGTGCCTAACTTAAGACTCACTTTGAAAGTAAACAAAAAAATAGATCCACACAACATTTTGAGAATATTGGCAAGCTAGGATTAACTGGGGTTGTAGCCGATGTTTGGGTCTTTAGAATGGCAATCAGGTGCCCCAATTAAGTGCCTTATTAAAAACCTAAAAGGAATTTTTTAATTCTTGCCACTGCATTTAAGAAAAACCTTAAATTTTAACTTCAGTTTCATATGTACCAGGGTCTATTTGTTTCATGCACTTGGTCTGTAAATACTCAATAAATGTATATGTTAGATTTTTTAATGAGAAATAATGTGTATCTTGTATTATGAACACCAGACCAATTTATATTTTTTTAAGGGACTGCTTTCTGCTGCAGACATTATATTGGAAACACTTTTAGCCATTACAGTGATTTTTTTACTTTTTACCTATTTCTCCACTGGCAAAACAATTCAATGCTCAATTACAATGGACTGAGCAAAAGTCAATAGACAAAATTTTACCTTCTCCTTCTTAGCGATATCTTACATTAAATGAGGCAGAATATGTTTACTTGTAAATTAGTAATAAGCACAAACAAATCATGGATTTTTTTTTTTTTAAGTCCAAGTAAGCAGGAAGGATGGGTTTGCTGATAGCACTGTGTTTAACAACCTAAGCAATGTGCAGCTGTAAAGTTGTTTAGCTGCATAAGCTGCAGATGATATAGCTTCATCCTTTATCAATCCAGTGAACATGTGTGACAGTCACTAATGGGACAGAAATTAGTTCACCTTCCAACTCTCAGAAACTTTTACTGTTTTCCCAGTATTACTTATTTTCTGAGGTTTAGATAAATTATTAACTTAAGGTATAGTCTAACAAACAATTCCAGTTTTGAAGGAAGAATTTTCTTTTTGAATGTTGTAATGTTTTTGTTTAAATATCTAGCTCATAAAAAATAAAATAATGAATTAAGAAATTGGCACCTATTTTATTATGTCACGATAGAAGCAGAAAAATAGAAGGTTTTGAAAAATAATCCAAGTTTTGTTAAGGAGTCTTTAATAAAGTCCTTCTCATATACACTGCCCTTCCCAGCTGTATTTCTGTCTCTCTCCTTAACTTTAAATTTGTCTGCAAAAGGCATCAGTTACATTGAAAAAGAATTCACACTGGGTGGCTTCGCTTGTCTCTGGGTCTTTTCCAACAGAAGGACAAGATGTGGATCTGGACAGAGCATGGAAAATTGTAGAAAGGCTGGCTTATTTCTAGTTCTATTAGAGGTCTGGAGGGGGGCTGCTGGGCCAGTAAGCCTGAGAGCTAGTCAAGCAGAAAAATGTGGGTAACAGTGAAAGAGGGGGCATAGCTTCATGAACACACACCTGTCTCTTCAGCCTTTTCTCTGACAGGAGATGTAGCAGCAAGAGCTGGCAGGGCCAAAGATCTTTTTTTGTCTTTCTGACTTATTTGGCTTCTAACACCATTGCCTTTTTCTGCCACCTTTCCTGAAGTGTTAAGGGTACTGCTGTCAAGGATATTGGTAACTTTCTTTACAGACATAGATAAAAGCAATGGTGTTTCTTTTGTTATAATCTAATGATATGAGAGCAGCAAGGATTGTAAGCAACAATAAAATTCTTTATGGCACCACTGATGTAACAGGAAGACAAGAGGATTTTTTTATTCAACATGCCTTAAAAGACTGTCTGACCTTTCCATTAAACTTTGGTAAGTGCAATGGGAATTGTTAAGGGCACTACTACCTCTTTATTCTGCAGAGGTTAACTGCTGGCCACCTCCTTCTGCTGTCACCTCCTTACTCCACAGGTGCTGACTATTCTTCTCTCTTAAGTGGTCTGGTAGATTACCATAATTATTCCCAGAGCAATTGTAAGTGGTATTTACTCTGTATTTGTTGCTTCTTGTTAGATCTGATGAAAGGATTCTGTATATGTAAGTGATTATGCAAGCATATGCGTAAACATTGTCAAAACGTGACAGCTAGAAAGTACCAATGGCTAATAGAGATTGGTTTAATTATACTGCCTTTTGTTTGCAGTGTTTGCACACTGTCTACGTATCCTTCCTTTTACCTCTTTAATCTTCTATCTGCCATGATAGCATACAATAACCTTCAACATTTATGCTTTACACTGTTGTTTGTAAAGTGTTGTAAGTTACTTTTTTCCTTTATACCTTACATAAAGCTGTTGTCTTTGATTCTTCATCTTGTAGAGTTTTCCCCTTTGATTTCCTCCAGCCACAGAAACAGCACTGAAAATTCTCTGTTTCAAAGGAATTTTTATTGTATAGTAAATATCCAAGTGTGTTGAAGTATGGCATATCAGCACAGTGGAGGGTTTTTCTTGAAAATACTACTGGAATAGCACAGCAGGACACAAGAGACATAAATGATCAATTAGTTACATAAACAATTGACAGTTATAACAAGTCATTTTGAAAATGCATCCCTTACTTTTTATATACCTAAAAAGAAGAAAAATATAATGTATGCAAGCTATGTTATGAGATGATTACAGATAAAGTCATACTTCCATGTAAAATTGAAATAAGATTGGATGAGGTATTTTTCTTTTTTTTTCCTCAACAGAGGTGGGAATAACTTCTAAGAAAATAACTTTTTGTTGAATGAGAAACCAAAGTGAAGAAAATATAGGCATGAAAACTGATCTAGGCAAGTACACTCTAAAATGTACACACCTAATCTTTTGCCAGAGTAGAAAATTTGAAAGCGTGACTATATAATACTTACAAGCACTGTAAAGATATCCCCAGGGCAAGGCTCAGAGTACTGACACAGCTGAGTTTTGCTGTATGCCCAGGCTAAATTGCCAGGCTGAAAGGTAGGCTATGCAGTCTAAACCCAGTGGGGTACAAATGCCATCCTACAGCTCCCAGGATCAGACAACTGTATCTACATCTTGCTGTCCCCACTGTGTTGTACTATGGTTCTGTGTTAAAATGAAAAAGAAAAAGGAAAAGAAAAAACAAAATCCCCCAATAAAACAGAAGAGTAAACAGAGGCAGTAGGCAAGTTCAGCATTGAACTAGAGATCATTTGCATTTTTTAACTACTCTTGATGTCATGGCTTCTTTGTACTACCACTTTGAGGAAATATCCAGACCGAGTTCAAAAGAGACCTCTGTCTGCAGGTAGGGTTGGTACAGATTTGATGAATGTATTTGACTACTTAATAGATATTTTCCAACCTTGAAAATTCTAGAGGGTTATGCCAGGCCTTAAACATTCTTCTAACCAAACAAGCTTTGTGTCATCAGACATTCGTCCTTGTGCCAAAGCAAAGTCAAAAATCTTTGTGATTTTATATTATACAAGCACCTAATCACAGAATTGTTTTGGTTGCAAGAGATCTCTAAGATCCCCAAGTCACACGTTTGACCAATCACTACCTTGGCAACTGAACCAGACCCATAAGTGTCCAGTTATTTCTTAAACACCACATTAAAGGGGTTTTAGAGTAGTATCAATTACTCAATATAAATATGTATTCATTATATAAATATTCATTAGTAAATAAACATTATTAAGAATGAGGACTCCGTCACTTCCCTGAACAGACCATTATTAATGTTTAACAATCCTTTCTGTGAAGAAATTACTTTTAACCTTCCTTGGTGCACCTGGTGGCTATGGCCTCATCCTGCCAGTTGCTGCCTGACAGAAAAGCTGGCCCCCACCTGGCTGCAGCCTCCTTTCAGGCAATTGTAGGGAGTGATGAGGTCTCCTCTGAGTCTCCTTTTCCCCAAGCTAAACAGCCCAAGCTCCTTCAGCCGCTCCTCAGAGGACTCACTAGACCCTTTGCCAGCTTTGTGTCCCTTCTCTGGACTTATTCCAGCAGATCAATGTCTTTCTTGTAGTGTGGGGCCCAGAACTGAACACAGCACTTGAGGTGCAGCCTCACCAGTGCTGAGTACAGAGGAACCATCCCTTCCCTGGTCCTGCTGGCCACACTATTGTTGATACAGGCCAGGGTACCATTGACCTTCTTGGCCACCTGGGCACTGCTGGCTGCTGTTCAGCCAAGTCAACCAGCATTCTCAGGTCCTTTGCTGCTGGGCCACCCTCTAGCTATTCTGCTCCCAGCTTATAATGCTGCATGAGGTTGTTGTGATGAATGTGTTGGATCCTGGCCATATTGAACCTTGTATGGCCTTGGTCCATTTATCCAACTTGCCCAGATCCCTCTGCAGATTCTTCCTGCCCTCCATTAGATCAATAGTCACACACAGCTTAGTGTCATTCACAAACTTACTGAGATTGCACTCAACTCCCTTGTCCAGATCATCAATAAAGATGTTAAACAGGACTGGGGCTGATACTGAGTCCTGGGGAACAACACTCGTGACCATCCACCAATGGGATGTGGCACCATTCTTCATCTCTTTCTGGGCAAGGCCATCCAGCCATTTTTTAATCCAGCAAAGAGTACACACATCAAAACAGGGGTCTGCCAGCTTCTCCAGGAGAACGCAGTAAAGGCTTCAAAGGCTTTGCTGAAGTCCAGGTTGACTACACCCTCAGTTCTTCCTGACATGTCACCTGGTGAAGAAAGGAGGTTAGGCTGCTTTTCCTTAACCCATGCTGGCTGGGCCAGATTCCTTGGTTGTCCAGTGATCACCTATGGGCTAGAATCCTCTTTTTGAACAGGTGAACTCTATCTGTCTCCAGCAGACCTGGAGTCACGTAATTCACCTCATGATGGAAAAATCCAAAATTGAATCACCAATATCAGTCTTCAAGCCACATATCGATTACCTTGTGACTTTTTGACATTCTTCCCTGTTACCAAAGGAATTGAGGAAAACATCTCTTGTGCTCCTGACCCTCGAACTAGTCTCCCCAGTGCCTTGAAGCCCTTTTTGATTCCCCTAAGACTTGTCTCATCAAATTCCCTGTTGCCAACCTAGACAACCAGCAGTGAGTAATAATCAGAGGGCTGAATTTATCCAGGGAGTCTCTTACTTGGGCCTCAGAGAAGCAGAAGATTTCCCTGTAGGACAGGTCCAGTTGGCATACAGAACCCTCAGTTCTCCTCATAATGAAGTTTCCTATTACGATTATCCTTTTTTTCTGTACACCTGTAGTTGTGATCCATCTGGTCGACTGACTTGTTCTGACCAATACACCAGACAAATCTGCATCTCCACTGTCATTTGCCTGACCCTCAATTTCCAAAGCATCATACCTATTTTGTAAGGGCATTTGGGAAGGTGAGAGAGGCCAGAAGAGCATAGAGAGTTTCATATCATAATACAAACCAAAAAAGGTACAGTGCTGGAAGGCTTCTGTTTAACCTTTAATATATCTATATTCAATGAGTTTAAAAGCAATACTGCAGACAAACTGGATCTCATATTCTGGAAAAGTAGCTTTTATCTGGAATGTACGCTATCCTTCTGTAATAGCAAAAGTTAATAGTATTCTAATAATTTTTAAATGAACAATTTAGATTTAATTTGTGACCTCAATATTGCTGTTAGGGAAAGAGAGAATAGTAACCTAATGGAAGTTTTTTTAGACTGACTGGATCTTACAAATTCCTATTATTATTCATAAACTGTTCAAGAAAATGCATCTCCTAGAAACTTTACAGAAAATACATTTGAGTTATAAAAACAACAGTAGAAAATTGGTTTTATATGATCCCTTCTCTACTGATCCACAGAGAATGGGTTCTTAAAGTCCTCAACTGCAAAGTCATGGATTTTTACTTCAAGGTTTTAACACAGGAGGTCTCCAGTTTGATCCTTATGTGTCACCCTAGCCTAAGGCTGTCATGAAGGCACATTTATAAAAGTGTACAAAGCAATGCAAAGAAAAATGCAATTTGAAGAAAAAACAAGTCAATTGTTTCAGAGAAAAGGACAACAGTAATAAGTCATGAAGAATTAATATTAATTTACAACTGTGGAAACAAAACAGAGAAATCATGCCTGAAGCAGTGACCCTCCAGATGCACTGTTTATTTTCAGAGCTGTTTTTCTTCCTGAGTTCTGTCAAGATATTAGAAAAAAATATTTATATATTTTACTTTTTATGCAAGAGATATTTCTAGTGATTTCAGAGAAAATGACTGGTATTGTTTCATTCCTTAAGTTTATGGACAGTATTTTTTTTTCTCTCTGTTCTTCTCTAGGATTTTGTCATTGCTGAATCACTGAGAGTCCCCAGAGTACTAGATAGTTATTTTTTTTCTTTGAAAAGATATACACACATATGCAGAACAATTTCAGCAAATAAGATCATTTATATTTAATATTTTGTAGACCTCCACGGGTCTGATTCTGAATTAATTCTGTCCCATTTGGCTCTTCTGCCTCTCTTTGGCAATTTCCTGTTTTGACATATAGCTACATCAGTGTGTTACTTTGCAGAGTATCTCTCCTATTTGGAGGTGCATAGTCATAATTTGCTACTTGTAGCCATGATGATGGTTGGGATTTTATCACCCCATCTGTTTGAAACTTAGATCTTCCTTGAAGACTGGAAGAAAAATATACTATCATAAGAGCTGAAATATTTTTCTGGTCAAATGATTTTATTAAGACATATGAGGCAGAACCTTACAGATCATCCACAATCCATTTTTCAGCAGTAGAAGGCTAATTACACTGATCCTTCAAGTGAGCCTCAAGATTGCTAGAGAGAGAGTACATTAGATTGTTTTTCACTGGACAACTCTCCACAAAAATTCCTTGAATTTGATATTAAAGTAATGCTTCATAAGATCAGTTGTATCAGATAATAAAAGGAAAATTCTGGTAGTCCTAAGAGGTGGAATTTTATTAAGATAATTATTTGGAGAGACACTGCAGCTGTAAGTGAGAATTGCAGCTTTGGACAAAATGACTAGCTGCTACTGCTGCTGCTTGTTCTATACTTTTGTGGGTTGCTACCTGTTCCTCATTTTTGGAGTGCCATTCAATTTGGTTTGCTGGAAGAAGAGATCAGCTTAGTTAAATGGGGTTATTTTCACTCAAAACCAGATTAGAAGAGTTCTTAGAACATACTTGCTTTTCCATGCTTTCTGTTATAAAATTTGGTAAAAGAAGTGAATAACATTTACATTGAGATTATTTCTTTATTTGCCTCTGCAGTGAATAACCCTGGTACTGATTGCAAGATCCGTTGTGTACTTTATGAGAAGCATAAAGTCTATAAAAATTATTTATAAACAAGTATTGAATGTCTATGTATACAGAGGTCTTGCACAATAAAGTTACAGAAACAACTTCAAATCTGTCATTTCATATCATCTCAATAACTGGTTTTGTGCCATCTTTAATGTGGTGTCATGATTTCTAGGGAAGCCTGCATATATTTTTAATATGCACTTGATAGCTACAAGGATTTATATGATATCTGTAATGGGAAATTGGTATATTTCTCATTTCTTTTGAAACCTGGCTATCACTTACCCAGACCCTAGAGAAGAATTTCATATCACCTACTTTAAAACTTTCACAGTGTAAACATTTCTGTCTGAAATAGTCACTATATGGTCCTTTAGTAGTTGCTCCTCAGTAGAGACAAAAAGTCACTTGGATATATTTTTTCTACTTTAGATGCCCATTTTGACATGAAAATAATTATATTTAGGAAGTGCATACTTTTTCTCTATTAACTTGAAATGAAGTTTAGGACTAACAAGCATATAACTTTGCAGTTTGTACAGTTACACTTGTTACAAAGTCCACTAAAGGAAATCACTAAAGGAAACGTTTGCAGTGTCTTTGCACTTAAAAATCTCATTGCACAGACCTGCTTTAGAACAAGTTCTGTCTTTCTTAGTTGCTTCTGTGATTTAATCCAGAATGTTGCAGTTATAATAATTCTATTATTAGCTTCAGTGTTTCTCACTTTTTAATGTTTTCTGCTGATTGTGAAAGGAGGTAGTAAGCCTTCATTTACTAATTGTCTCTTATTAATAGCCAATATTATTAGTGGGGGAAAACAAGATTTTCACTTCCTCAGTTTTTTTCATTTTCATTTCCTCTTCATTAATGCATTGCTCTTGTCACTTAAGTAAAACCTCCAGACGAGAGTTAAAACTAGAGAACTCCAAGACTGTTTTTCTGGTTTTGTAGAAATCTCTTCACATTGCCATGTGCACTCCTAGATGCAAAAAGGTTTAGCAAGTATGAGATTTTTTTTTTTTTTTCCTTGAGGCTTACTATAAAAAGTAAAATCTGGAGTAAACAGCAGCCACAAATTCTGTTTTCATTTGAAACCAAGAAAGCCTAGCACTTCTGAACTGTTTAGGGTCTATTATATTTCAAATTTAGCTGCACTCCCTTCTGTATACAATAGCAAACGTTGTATATTGTTTTAGGATCTGTATCTTTAAGGTCTTTAAATCTATTCTGGCATCGGAATCTCATTGAAAAGGAGACAATGCAGTACTTTGAAACTGTAGTTCAGTTTCTTTGAAATCCCAGGATATTCTTATTTTAAATCAAGAGCTGGGACTGGGTGGTGGAAGATATGCGACAGACACAAGAATGACTTCAGTCCTCCATTTGAAAAGTCTATATTAGCCCAGAGAGCTATAATTTGGTCATTGACAACCAAGCATGGAGTAATACTCATGCAGGTAGAGTTTCAGTCTGAGCAGGATTTTTGCACCTGAGAAGGCAGTGACAACCACAGTCTTCTTGGAAAGGTCATCTGGGGCTTAATTGCAATCATATAACAAGCTTTTTTTATAACTGTCACATTTTGCTGCATCCTCTTGCAAGTAGGTAGCAAAAAATTTTTTTTTCACATTGTACAGAATGCTGCTGCAATAGAGACACCACTTCTGCCTTGAGACAAGATAATTTGTGCAAACAGAAGAGAATTTCTAAGAAGAGGAACTTTGAAAGTTCAGAGGCAGGGAGGGAAAGACAAATCTGCATATTTAGATAGGTTTCTGTAGAGAAGATATAGATATAGTGAGGTGCTCATCAGCTGGGTTTGCTTGGTAGATGGTCACTAAAGCTTGGTTCAGAAAATGGTTTGACAACAATTACTTTCACTAGAGACTTCTGCCTTTGGGAAATATTTTACTTTCAACACAAAACCTTTTGCAGCAAAGGACATTTTATTTACAGTGTTTATATATATTCCAGAAAGGGATGGACTCCTCTGAGAGGAAAAGGAATAATCAGGTTAAAAGGATTGATTTAATGCTACATTATAAATCAATAAAGTGAAATCATGAAATTCACACAAATTATATACATGAAGATATTTTCCTGAGACTTTTAGATCCCACGCACTCCTTTTGCATCTGCAACAACATAATTGGAATGGGGACTTATTTAACACTATATTAATGGAGTTGATTATTATTACAGCATAAGAGTTGTTCATCACAGTAAGGAGGTCTAACATAGCATGAACTGAGACCATTAAGTTCCATGATTAAGATACTCATTTTAGGTCTACTGTAATACTTTAATGCAATGTTTATCAGAACCTACAGTGAAGGACAAAAGTATTCACCTGAGGAGTTTATTTACTTTTTTTTTTCATATTGTCTAAGTAATATAATAAAGACAGGAATAATTTATTATCTTTTTATTTCAATTGAGGCTATATAGGGGATTCTTTATGAGAAATGTCAAGTATGCATAGAAATTTGCAACACAGGAAACCTACTAGAGCCACATTCCTATTACATAGGCTCAAACCACAGGTGGTGAAACAAGAAGAAACAGTAAAAATGTAATTCCCACTACTTCATCTTAAACTCATTGTCTTTCACAGACAACAAATGGATTCTGATTTTGATGGCACATTAAGTCTTTCCTGTTTCTTGATCTAAGTTTCATTCTGTGGGACTGAGAGACAAATCTTTGGTCCTCTTTCTGCTGGACATAGCTACTGAAGGCCTGGAAAATGATGCTTCTTTGTGCATTTAAAGCCCTAGGAGGGATTCCAACAACTCTAGTGTTCTTGAGGCAGAGGCGCTGATTGCCTGACTGTAAGAGCTATAACATTTCATACTGTTACAGGGAACTTAGAAGGATTAATTTGCTTAGATGCCAACAGATTGTAGTTCTATCATCTAACATCTCTGCAAACAGAAGTGAGTCAGAATATATTTGAATTAAGTCCTGAAATAAACTCTTCTATGTTTCAGTTTCTGATATGAGTAGAAAGCCTGTAAATAAAACACAATGAAGTGAATGTAATCTAATAATAACAATGCATAGTAATCAAAAAATATTCTATAGCATAAGCAGTGAGATTCTCCTGGAAATGGATTGAGA
Source organism: Thryothorus ludovicianus (assembly GCA_013397245.1). Taxonomy (NCBI): domain Eukaryota; kingdom Metazoa; phylum Chordata; class Aves; order Passeriformes; family Certhiidae; genus Thryothorus; species Thryothorus ludovicianus. The sequence goes on along the minus strand of VZTB01015227.1, from coordinate 24,619 downwards.
AATGCATCCTATTTGAGTTATCTGCCCAGCTTTCATTAACCTCCATTAAAAAAGCAGCAAGCACTGCACAAATATCATAAAAATCACAATGAAGTACGGATGCCCTTTTCTAATTCTATGAACTTATTTCAACCTACTACTTTGATTGAAAAAATATTTGTACAGAGGCACAGTAGCAATTTGTCACTATACCTTACAAAAAAATTTAAAAAATAGTGGTGGTGCAGTTTACCAATAAAAGAATAGCCAATTAATGACATTTGATTGTAAAGTTTTGTATTTATTGTCATCTCTTTCTACTAAATGAGTCTCAGTTAACCATATAAAGTATTTAATTTTATATATAAAATTATATTTCTTCAGTGAGTGGTTTCAGAAACCTTTAATTCATTGAGATGTTTGATTTATTGTCCTTCCCTTCCCTTCCCTTCCCTTCCCTTCCCTTCCCCCCAAGCAGTTAAAGTCCTAAAGCAGCCTTGAAATGTAAAAAACACCCCAAAATGCACTCCCAGCTCTGATGAGGCAGGGAATTAAAAAAAAA
>VZTB01015227.1:0-13881 GCA_013397245.1 Thryothorus ludovicianus | reverse complement strand
AAAAAAAAAAAAAGAAAAGGTGAAAGAAAGGCTTCTAAACTTCCCTTCTTTCCTTCAGATAAAAATAATAATTCTGTTTAAGTCCAGTTCTGTTTCATGGATCATTCCCTCTGACCTGAGATGCTGAGCCATTCTAAAACATGTTCAAGGAAGTTAACAGGAAGGCAGGACTTCTGTTTGACACATGAGTTAAAGCAAAAACACAAGACTGAGACAATCTGACTTTCCAAAATTCAGATAGTTGAGAAATTAATATGATATCAAATGAGATAATGAGTATTTATTTATATAGAATTGGTTGTTTGGGTTTTTTTTCCCCAGGATCTGCAAAAAAGCAGTGTTTGCAACACATATGAGTTAGAAGTTTTCTACCTTTCTTTTTTCTACTACTCACATACAAGGAAAATGCATTTTTCACAGGTTCTGTGACAAATAATACCCTGTTAGCATCAATACACTCCATCCAACTTGGTTTAGTAGATCTGTGCCCATTGCAGACAAGGGTAAATTAAACATGCAAGGAATGAAGGAGTATAATGTCTGTGAGGAGCTATGCCCCTTATTTTAACAACTTGAAAACTGTTTTGAAAAAATTCAGCTAAAAAAATCACTTTTTTTTCAGATTGATTGAGGAAGATTGGCAGTATGATGGATTAGTATGTAGAAGATAATTAGGCTTTCTGCAATGCTATTTTAAGTGCTAAAGTCCTGGTTTATTAATCCAGAATTGTAGGTAGGTTCACTCTTGCCTTTAGAGTGTTGCAGTTAAGGGAGGGAGGGAAGAGTCAATAAAGCTTTAGAGGTATAAATCCATAAAGATGACAAGATAGTAAAATAATGATAGTATCTAGTGGTTACAGTTAATAATAATGACACTAATAATAACCCTTATATCTCTTAAAGTGAAAAAAGGTATGTGTAGCATTGAGCTTATCTTTGTAATTGTCAGTTAAGTAGGTTAAGACAGCTATTGAGCCAAGTCTTTCTTATTTTCCCTTCAAATGGATAATTATACATCCAGGAGAAATATGTAGGAATTGAGGTTAAGATTTAAAGAGAATTTTTAAATCAGATAGCAAGTTGTTTCTTTTTTAAACACCTAACTGTGAAATAGTGGTCTTTCCTATGATAACTGTCATGAGGATTCCTTGTTAATATGAAAGATATTACCAAATGATAGGTAATTAAGAGAGTTAATCTTTTACTAAAATGGACAAAAGCTGAGTTATTTTCCAATTGGAATATAACTCCTTCAAAGGTAGAATTCAGAGTATGTTATCTATAATGGGACAGTCAAACTATTATTCTCAAATACTGGATTTCAGCTTTTATGTATATTTCATCCTTGGGAACATGGGAAGCACCCTACTGTGCATTGGTCTCTCACAAAGCTGGTTGAGGTATTCAGCAATACCGGTGAATCCAAGGAAGGCAATATTCCAAAATATTTACAAGAAATTGTACTGGTTACAGAGGAGGGTTGAGAGGATTAATATAAAAGAAGTAAAGGGAAAAAGTGGTTTAAGTTCCCTTCAAACAGTTGCTTTAACCTGAGGCTTTAAACCTTGAGGCAGGATGCCAGATATTAACACTGGCAAAATGTAAATCAGTTCAAAGAAATTTTGATAAGCTCCTAAAATTGCACCTGTCTCACTTGTATTTTATCTCAATCATAGCATCTCAAAGAAATCATGGCAATGCAAGCACCTTTTACCTTTTCTGAGCAACTGCATTTACCTGAAGGTCACAAACACAGGTTTAAACTACAAGTATTACGAAAGTACAGAAATATTAAGCAACATCTCTCTGTTTACTTCTGTGTTATATAGACCCACAGGGGTTTAAAAAACTTACATTTAAACAGTTTTCTGTCTAATATATTTGTAATGAGAACCAAGGAAGGGAAAGGAAAGCTATTATTTTCCTTTTATGGGCACAGGTGGTACATTTTCTGATGTAGTTATTTGGAAAGCATGGAAAAACACTTCATAGCTTAGCTTAGCGATGAAGGATTTTCTCTGTAGGTGGGATGTAGGAGATTTATAAAAAACACTTCCTCACAGGCATAGAATGTCTTGGGATAGAAAGTGTTACTGAGATTCATATGGATCCTTTTGATCCATAGGAAAATTCAGGAAAGGCATAATGATGCTAATTGTCCTTTACAGCAGTTTGTTTTTGGTGGTCTCAAAGGTACCTTTGAGCTAATCAACCCCTTCACACTTCTGCTGCATCTGCTGGTTCATTCATGCCTGTTAGAGGTGCAGCACTGAATTTCACATTTATGCTTACAAGGTCAACAGAGTTGTTATCGTGCAGCCAGTTCATTAGACACTTGTACAATCTATTTCAGAATGCAATCCAAGGTAAATTCACTAAATACAAAAGATTGGGGGGAGGGAGTGGGAGGCACATAGACAGGAAAGATGGCATTATGAAAAATTATGCGCTGTCGTGCTGTGGGGCAAAGCTGCATGCAAGTGCATCTGGCCATCAGCTACGGGTGATAGCCTCTGAAAATGGAGAGGCCAAATTAAGTATAAGAGTACATCCACATAAATTCATTACTAGTTAAGAAATAAATTGCAAATATTTTAAAATATAATGCAGTTTGTTGAAGCCAGAAAAAGCAGCTTATGATTTTCACTATATTTATGTATATTTATTTGACAACCCTGAAATATTTTCTTGTACACAAAACACATTTGAGTAGAGCTGTGAAACATTTTCAGGCTTTTCTTCTTTTTACAATCTTTCTCATATAAGATACTAATTCTTGATAATTTCAAAATTATTAATTTTAGGAAGATAATTTTTGGAGGAACTTGAAATAAACCACTCATTATGAAATTTCAGCTTAATATTAATAAAGTGTGGGGGAAAAAAGTCTTTTGAAAGGATCACATTGCCTTTGTTAGATTTTGAACAGATTTCTGAATAGGTTGCATGAAGTTAAATGTCTTATTTCTGAACAAAACCTTTCAGTTGAGTTGACTTACTGAGAAGAATAAATTACTTTCATGAAAATACTTACTCTTGGAATTTTTCTAAAGGACTACTAATTTTACGTTCTCTAAAAAGTGTATTTATAACAGAGTACTGTTTTAGGAATATTTTTGCTATTTACAGACTCAGAACAGCTTACTAGCATTATCTAATCAAAAGCTCACAATTCCCTTGTGAGAGGTAAGCATTAGATTCTAATTTTACAGATGCAGATAGTGAGCATAAAAACCTTTGTTTGTTGCCCGGAGCCACTGAGGCAGTTAAGGAATAAGAACAATATATTCAGAAGTTTCTGGTAACTGATCATAAATTTTTCTTTCTTCTAATAACATGCTAACTCAGGTGGAAAAAAAACAAACAATAATTTCTTAAACAAACAAACAAACAAACAAACAAAAGACTAGTGATTTTCTTTCACTTTAGTAATGATAGGAGTTAGTTAATATTATAGGAAGCTCATCACTTATAAGACAAGTGTACATATTTCCTCACAGTTTGTAATTGCACTAAATTGTGAATCTTCTTTGTCTTCAATAGGGAGGGAAAGATTAATTTTTACTATCAGAAGACACTGAAACAGATTAAATACCCTGAATTGTTCATTACCAGTAATCCACTCAATCTGTCACATCTCTGACTGTTCTTTATGACATTCGTACCTCACCCTCTATGCCTGAAATTCCGTATGGAAGAGAGGTCAGGAATAAAGAAAATACAAGAAACAGGGAGTATCTCTAGCATATGCATCCTTTCTAGAGTTTGCTACTAGCTCCACTAGAAAATAAGAGAATGTGACAGGTCATGAGAAAAACAGTCCTGGGCACTATTCACAAACTTGCTGGAACCCCAAGAATATTAGGAAGATGGAAAGATACCCTTTTAACAGATTGTAAAGTTCCATTTCACAGTTTAAATATCTTTGAGCAACTTGAATAAGTCTAAAAACCCCCTCCATTCATTTTTTGGTATATGTTAATAATATACAGATCAAAGCCAAAATCTTGTCATATAGGTGCTGCCTGGTGAAACAGAACTACATATTTTGGGCCATCTAAGGTAGGAAAACAAAAAATCTAAAGCAAATGTGTCTCCGGATCAGGAGTTATCTTGTACCTGCAGATGGCATTGTTGATCTTTCAAAATTTTGCAAATTGCCTGAGTAACCTAATATGAAAATGCACATCCACACACTCAGAGGAAGCTGAGCAGAAGTACCAATAGATAGATTAAAATAAAGATCTACAAAAACAGTGATAATGGCTAGGAAAAAAAATGCACTAAAAATCTGATTGGCATGTTAGTTAATTAAAATTAACAAGAAGGAAGAGTTTAAGGTCACATTAGGGATTACTTTCTGTGACAACTTTTCCAGAGTATTTCACTGTGGGAGGAGGTTAACACCCAATTTATTCATAGTCAAATAACTGTATTTAATCTATTGATGACACAAGCTAATGAAGGACAGAGTGACACAGCAGACTGATGAATGGATAAATCAGGTAAATGCATGAGGCTTAAAATTAAAGGCATATAGGTCTTGCATATGACACTGTATAGCTGCTTTGCGAGTACAGCAGTTAGCAGTTTCCTCTTGCCCACTGGTAGTTTGACAAGGTCGAACCTTGATTACTCTGCTTTTACAAGTTTATGCTGAGGAAGATGTTAGCTTGCAGGAAGTTTAAAACTTGGTATATTGGACATTTAATAGTAATCTTAAAAATTGTGACTGGACCCATCTGTTTACTATGTTAAAGCTTGGCTCACTATTTTACACTGTACTGGGCAGTTTTCAACTGCTAACAAATCAGGACTGCATTATCTACATCGTAAATGACTGCCTATCAAGAGACAGGATGTGCTGTAAAACATTTCTCATCCTCAAAGCATCTCTTCAAAACCTTCAAAGTTAACAAATTGCCTTTTTTGTTGTTGTTTTTTAGATAATATCCCCAAATTTAAATATTAGTATTTTTTTCTTGTAGCAGAGGATAAAAGAGAAATTATTTATTCCCCTATCTGACAGGAGGAAGAAGTTTCTGGTTTGGATTTACTTTGAGAATTGCTGGTATCTTATGTTTCAGGATTTCTTTTTCAATATTTTATCCTGGAGCAACTCCCACTAGTCTCTAAAAGACAGAGAAAATTTCATGCCTCAAAAACATTTTTGCAGTGTATGTTTCAGTAATTAGTATTCTGCTCACACTGGTGTTGAGAAGGAGTTCTTTAAACAACACTGCTAACGACGCATAAGACTAAACCCCAAAATAAATAGACTTTTATTAGATGGTTCACTACATGAATATAATTTAGAAAATTAAGAAACAATATAGTAGACTTCAAAGAGCTAAATTTGTAGAATGATTTGAAAAATAAATTTTGAAGGGTAATCTGCCACTGAAAGTCTTTGAAAGCCCCTTAATTCTTACAACTGCTGGCATACACTACAGAACTTGCAACATTTTACTTTTGAGGAAAATAGGAGAAAATTACCACTCTACAGAGAAGAAACTTTACCTGAATTAACTTAACATTTGAAGATAGCTTTTCTCATGACCTAGACATTTTATAGATATGTAGAGACTGAAGACATAGACTAGTACTATTCAAACTCCCTGCATTCCTGAATATACGAATGGGTATCATAAAGGTGCCTTGAATTTTCAGGGAACCATGGATGTACGTGCATCTCTTATTGTCTTTAGCTTATTTCCTTTCTCCTTAGCAAGAATTCTTCATGGGAAGAGAGTCAGAGCCGTTGTGCTGGAAATATCACTGGTACATAAGGGGTTTTTTTTTGGGAAGGCTCTCAAAGAACCTTATTGATAGTCTCCACGGTAAAAATATAATGAAGAAACTCACCAGATTGTTCAGTCTCTGCTCATTGCCAAGTAACGATATTAATTTGCTGATTTATGCAGAGTCACTAGTGAAAAGGTGATTATGTACAATCTGTCTTTTTACCTGGTTCTTTATTTGTACATAGTTACAGCATTAAAGAAATGAAGAGAATCATATTTCAGGTATATTTTGAGAGGTTTTAAGCATTTAAATCAATGCCTTTTTTGACTTTAGATGGAATCTTGGAATATATGTTTTAATTGCAGGGTGAAAACCAAAGCATACTGGTTTGATAATCCCCAATTTATAGAAGATGTCATTGAGAGGAAACATTAGACATCTACATACACCTTGAGACACAATCCCTCTTAAAAGAATCTGGAAAGGTTTTAGCTGAACACTTTTATAGAATTTGAAGTGCACATTAAAAATGTAGTGCAGTACTTTGTAAATTCACTTCTGAAGTGTAGTGACAAAAGGAAGAGAATGAAGAAATTAGAGATTAGAACAGCTTAGATAATTTTATTTTTGTCAAGTTAAACAGCACATATGCTGTGCTTTGGTCATAAAAAATACCTAAGTCCTGTATTGCTCAGTCATGTGGGGAAGAAGCAGAGTGTTAATTTGAGAGGCAGATACTGAAATTTAAAAAATGTATGATGTCATTACCAAGACAAGTAAGCCAAAAACTGCATAGTACAGAAATTGCTGCTGTACCATGCATTTCTAGATTGTTACTCTAAACATAAGGTCCATAAATAAACAGAAATTATAAGTGTTTCTTCAGTGTTGATTTAAGTTTCTAATCAGCCATTTTTGCAATAAAATAGTATCAACATACACACCACTTTTCAATTAACTGTATGGGTACATTCTACTGATTGTGCTGCCCTGTAACTATGCCACTCTGTACTGCCAAGAATTCCACTGTATGACTCATTTAAGAAACATGTCCAAATAGGAAATTTCTACTGTTCCACTTTATGCTGCATCCCTTTAGTATTAACAGGACCTGATTTTGTCCTAAAAAAACCCACAAGTGATAGATTATCTTGCAAATAAGCAGCAGAACAGAACAGGACTTGCAGTGAGGAAATAGAAATCAAAGTTCAGACCTATATGCAAGTAAGCTTCATCAGTGTTCGATGCCCTATTATTTGAATTCTCTATTATTCACGATTTACATTTCTGTGTAAATCTTTCTAAGTGCCTCAGGTTTTCTGCAGTGCCTATCCACACAGTTGCAAAACCCCCTGCTTTTTCTCAGGGACGTAAACAGTTTATGGCTGATTTCAAATACTTTCTTGAATGGATTATGTATTTTGGAGAAATCAGGTACAGAACTGGTTTTTCTGATGTCTTCAAATTTGTGACATATGACATTTAATAACGTAACTGGTTCAGCCTATCAAATGAGCAGCAAACCATGACATAGCATCAAAACATAAAGTTAAAATTTTAAATATGTTCTTTGTTAGTTACAAGATGGACACAGGTATTGAATTCCAAACAGAGCTGACAATAATACTTCTTTGTAGTCACTGCAGTTCTTTATAAATTCTTTATTTGGATTATTTAAGAAATTTACATGTTTCTGCAGAATCAGTATCTCTTGTTTCCCAAGGCAGCAGATGACAGCAGTGTCAATATTTGCTAAGTTTTCTTTTCAATATCCTGAATTTTAGGAACTGCTGAAATAAATTATAGATTTTAAAACTAAAATAATCTACCGGTCAGTGCATGTGAAACAGTGACAGCCTTGTCAAAGATTATTTTGCAATACTCTTATTGCAAGCAAAATATAGCCAGGAAAGTTAAAACAAAATCAAATAAGCCAACCTACTAAACAAATCCACACAAAAACCGTGCCCAAAACAAACTAAAAAAAAATTCTCTTATACCTGTGGAGAACCGAACTTGTATTCTAAACCTCACAGCCTGCTAATATATTTTTTGTTTAATTATGAAACATGAGATATAAGCTAATGGGACAAAAGTTTAGGACTGAAAAAACTACTGGTCTGTAATGAAAGAAAGATTGTTGCATTCAGAGCATTGTGAAGTTACATGTTTGGAAATTGCAGTCCTTCTTTGTCCGACTGCCTGGTGTAGAGAAAATGATCTTGTAAAGCTTAATCTTTCTTTTTTACTTCCTTTGCATTCTACTTAAATATTTTCCAGAGCTATGGGTTTAAATCTATATTTAATAAAATAGTAAGGAGTATTCTTTTTACCTGGTGGTTTTGATTTTATGGAAGTTAGGTCAGGACACTTCAAAAAAATGATATATGAATTAAAACATCAGTACATCATAATTTCAATTTTCACATGGAAAAACCAAATGATGTTTGTAAAACACTTTTTAAGCTCTACTTCCCATAAAGTAGCATTTTATCTAGTCTAAATATCTCCATCTCATCCAAATTTTTTAACAATTCCCCATTTCTCTAATGAAAGTGCATAATATTTTTGAAAATATTTATCCCTTCTCTGCTCATGTCTGATATGAAAATTCACTGCTATTTTCTCCTAAAATGAGCTTGGCCCACATTAATTGTCAAAACTTTATATTTATAACTAGTTAGGATGTTCTTTTCTCTTTTCTCTGTTTTCAAGGTTAGTCTCTTGTTGCCCTTGTGTGCTATTTCCTCAGTGCTGGCTCTATATCCCAATGCTTGTTTAATTTGCCATAAATTCACAGAAGTTAAAGAAAGAAAAGACCTATCAGGTGATTTTGTCTGCCTCTGTGTCCATTTGGGATTGATCCTTTTTGTTCATTCACAAATGTTTTGATCAGTTTAAGATCAGTTAAAATGTTCCATGTGCTGGGGTTTCTGACATTTATTACCTTTGGGATGGTTTTTGTTGTTTTTTTTTTTTCCCTGCAGTCTGACTGATTTTTCTTTCAGGAAGTTTTATTAAATGTTCTTAGTTTCAAATTGGCATATTCCCTTTCACTGAAATGTGGCCTTATTTTTCTCTCTAGCTTTAGTAGAGCAAGTTAAATCAAGTCAAAGACTCTGAGTCACCTCATTTCCATTTAAACACTCTGTTTCCTTTGAACACTTAATAGTCTGAATTACAAAGCCTAGATCCATGGGTTTCATTTTTTATTTTGTAATAGAATACTCTCCCGTACTTTCTTGTATTGTCAGTTGCTCCAGTTATATTCTTTACAAATGTACTGTCCTTTATTTTCATTGATTTTACAACCACTTTATCTCATATACCCTCTGCAACTGTTTGAGTTACTCAGATTCACAACTCCCAACTGGACTTTGAGAGTAAGCACTTTTGCAGTCAGTCTTAAAAGGAAAAAATGGAGTTCAAAATTCCAGAAGGTGTTAATAGGACTTTCCAAAGGTCTTGTGCTGAGCACTCTTCAAAGGCTCTAAGCAGTTAGTAGAGAAAGCTAAAAATCTAGGGAAACTTTAAGAGCAGAATACAAACTATATTTATCTTTTGAAAATTAGTCCTTAGTTAAATCCCTAAAGATGTTTCAGCTGCGCAGTTAAGCTGAAAAACTTCCTTATCTTTCCCTGCTTAGTCTATGGTCCTTTAACTGAATATAATTTAAAAGGGACAATGCAGTTATTCCTCAAGAAAAAATAAGTGACCTCTATAAACATAAGGACCAGGACAAAAGAAACCTCATGCTGCTTGAAAAGGGAATGTGCAGGAGGTTTCACACCATGCTTCAGAACAGGCCATCAATTAATAGGCAAAGTATGGTTACTGGTGTTTGTATTCAGGGGCGGTTTTTGTAGATTAAATATGAACCAACCATGTGCTCTCATGGCAAATAGCACAAACCATAGGCTGCATTGCTTTGGTAGGGCTGTGGTTTGCACAATAGGGCTGTGGTTACCATCCTTCAGTCACCGACAGTGAGGCTGCAATGGGAATAGCAGTAGGGCACCAGTTAAAGAGACAAAGAAATTGGAAGGAATCACGGGGAAGAATAGAAAGATACTTAAGAACCTACAGTACATGTCTGATGGGGACACAATAAGAGGGCTGGTCTTGTTTAGTCTAACAGAGAGGTGAGAGGCTAAAAGGTGATCTAAGTTGCTTACACTTACCTAAAATGTTACAGTAATGATGGATCAAAACTTTGCCAAATATTTTCAGGTAAGAGACAGCATTCACAAATTATTGCTTGGGAATTATAAGGTGGGTATTAGAAAAATGCTCACCACCTACAGGGTAATGAAATAGAAATTGTCGTCTTGACAGATGGGAGAATCAGGCCCTGGAGTGTTTTAAAGTTGTAGCCCACCTAGTCTGTAATTTTCAATAAGTCTCTTTCAACTAAAGAAAGATCTCCTCATGTAATTTTTCATCTAATATTTTTGTGATTCTGTGAAATTCTGAATTCTGTAATTCTGAGAAATCTAGAAATCAGAATGCTGACAGAAACAAGCTGATGTTTCCTGAGCTTTTTGTTGAAAACTATTTTCAGTGTGTTGTCAGCACGCTTCAGTTCTGACTTATGTCTATCCACTCCCTGAGCTAAAGTAATGCCCTGAAGTCTCTTTATTGCTAAAGTGATGGTCTGTCTTGGACATCAATGGATGTGAATTTATTTGTGCTTGTTTTATGCACAGGGTTTGACTTAAAACAACTCAGCAAAACATTGCTGCCAATGTGGACCTTAACCTTGAATATAACCTTCTTATTCCTGTTGGTATCTTTAGCTTTCCATAAAATTGTACAGGAAAATGTCATAATTGTGGATTGTAGCAAATATTTTTGGTCAAAAGCAAGCTGATTTAAGAGACTACTTGGCTCACCAAAAAATTTTAAAGAATATTTTGCTCCCTCATGCTTACTATCCATTTCTACCATAGTCATTAAAGGTAATATTCCTATTAACTTCTCTTGTAGAGATTCATTAAAAAGTAATAATTACAGATAAAGAATGAGTCAACAAAATTTTACCCTTTAAAATGTTTATCATCTGTTCTTTTCTAGCAATAAATGATATTTCTGTTCCTAAAAACAACTACAAATCTATAATCAGCTATCTTAAAGAAGAGAAATCTGTGTAGTTTAAATCAGGGAGGAATGCAAGGAAAGTATAGATGCTTTACTTATTTGAGGTAGGTATGAACTTGCATTGAGCACTACAAACCAATGGCAAGATGGTCTCACTGATGAGCAGAGAAGTCATATGCCTAATTAATTAAGACTGCCATATATTTAGAATCTAGAATCTGGAGAAGGTTCTGTGATGAGTTGCACAGCACTGAAGCACATGGAAGTCACAAACATCTGTTCAAAAGCAGAAAAAAATGCTTGCCTCTTATAAAGGATATTTTCTGTAGAGAGTTTGCAGATTTTTAGTATCGCTTGGAGAGACTAATAGATTAGCTAAACTTCTAATTTCATTGTTCAGTGGAAAGTTTATATTTCTTTTTTTGTTTGGGAATGTAAGTTACAAATCTGGGTATTATAATATTGTATAATGAAAAGGTAGATTTTCCAGGTAACAGAAATATAACATATTCTATAGTATCAAAATATTCTATAGATGTTGGGTACTTAATGCGCAGAAGAAACTTGTAAGGTAATGGCAAAATATAAATCTATCAAGGCAGAGACTCTAAGTGACTTTCCATAAACTGCAGAGAAAGTAACTTTAAAAGCCAAGATTAAAAATTTTGCTTTTTGCCCTGTACTCAGTGTACAGCCCACATAAATTTGAAATTCAATTAGTATTTTACAAAGAATTTAAATCTGCAAGGTTTATCATAGCAACTGTTTAAAATTACATTGATTGAAAAGGGGGTTGGGGTGGGACTTTTGAGGGAGTAAACTCTAATAATTCAGAAAAGACCACTATCATCTGTACTTTAAGGCTGATTGCAATGCAGCTGTGAAAATGATTTTATTTTCAAAGAATTATTTTATATATGCATAAAGGATATAAAGATTTGGGTTGTTTGGTTTGTTGTTTTCCCATGTGAAGTAGAAGTGCACCATTTATTTTCAGATCACTTTCCAAATTTTTCAGACTAATTTTGTTCTATCTTCCTGTATTAGTGCTAGCTACCTGCCTCAAAAGTCTGCAAGCTCTTCAAATGGTAAAGTTTCCCATCATTTTGATTCTTATTTTATGAGCTTTTGAGACACTGTTCCCAGCAAAAGTTACATGCTGCCTACATGTCATTTGTAGTTTAGATTTTCAGCGTGAAAAGTACCTTCCACTAGATTTTAAATCAAAATTACCACCAGTGTCAGATTCCTGGCAATCACAGCAATTCAATTATTTCCTGATAACAGGATGACATATTCTCCTGACTATGTTTTCATTAAATACCTAAAAGCTATAAATCCCAGCAATTTGTCATTCTTCTGAATAATAATCTATAGTGTGTCAGAAAGCTTTTAGTCTTTTGTTATAATAATAACTATATTTATTTTTCAGTACTTCATATTAATGATCTATATATAATGCCCTCCAACACAAAGATTGAAACATGGTACAGTGTAATTGTAGCTGTCTTGTATTACTTAGGCACATTCATAATTTATTATCAATTTCTATTCTAAACATCTATTTGCAGTAATGTGCCTCAAAGAGTCCTTTGGTGAACTTCCCAGACTGATGAGACCTTCAGCTAATATTGGCTTGGTAGCAAAAGGTTAAGAATTCTGATTGCATGCATGGTGCTTTTCTTGCTAGCACTGAACTTAAAAACAAACCATAGAGACTCACCTCTTCGATCCTTCCTCACATGTGCTTTGCAGATTAGTCATTATCCTACCTGCCTTCTACTTTTCTATTACGGAAAATGAGATATATTGACAAAATTCTGATTGTAGCCCATACTAGACATTTGAAAATATAAAAAAAAAAGCTATTTTATTTGAGTATTAATTTTTGGTATCCCTAGGAGTTTGTCTCATTATTTTTTTTGTTGGTTGGTTTTGGTGACAGTTGTAAAAGAGACAAATAACGCTCTTATCTAATAGGCAATTTATTTTCCAGAAGGTTCTCTTATTACATGTCTTTTTGTATTTATACATAAACATTTAATTTAGCAGTGAATTACTCTCTATATTTTCTCCAGACTTTTCATCTTTGTAGTTGCACAGGGAAATGCTGCTTTTTAAATTTTTTAGATTAATATTCAATAACAATCTTCTTCTTTTTTATTATTTATTTATTTATAAAGCACACACTATTAATTGATAGTGAAGTAATTGTAATTTGTTCATTTGTTCTACTACTCCCACACTTTTGTAATTCAGCTCCCATGGAGCATCAGCAGAAATCTCTTTATCAGCTGCATCTTCAACATACCATTGCAGGGTTCCTAAGCAGCAACAACAACAAAAATCACATTCCATTACACCCTATCAGACATTCATTGGCTCCCAGATTGCGACAAAAATTGTTTTTGTGGCACTGTCTCTGGATTTCTCTTCTCTCACTTTTACTACCATATGTTTTTTCATTCACTTTTAATCAACCTCAGCACAATCTGAACAAGTAAAACCCAAATTTCTGTTTACCCCCTACAGCCTATTGCAGTCTATCTTTCTTTGTAGCTTCTTTTCCCATAGCTGTCTGTAAAGAAGTAGTGTGTGTATATATATATATAAATATAATGTGCTGTCTATTTACTTATGAAGGTAGATGATGCAGAAAAGGAGGAAAGAGGGAGAAGAATTACTTGAAATGCAGAGAAAAACCATAATGATGAAATTGAAAGACAGGAAATATAACAAGGCAGATACCCTTTATAAGACACTGCATGTGAGTCCTAAACATATAAGTATGATCTATGCTACCATTAGCTTGGTCCTCAAAAAATCCTCAGTAAAAAAAAGTTTCAAGCAACATCAAACAGAAGGATGATTGAAAGAAGAACAAAAAGTTATAATCAGCATATTTAATCAATGCTTCTGAGTATATTTGCAATAGAGGACACTTACTGTTTGGCACAGACAGTGAGAATACTTTATCCTAGATGACTGCAGAGTCTGTGTGGCAAAAGGATTAAATTAATTGGGGAGATTCAGAAGAAG
>VZTB01015223.1:27416-75509 GCA_013397245.1 Thryothorus ludovicianus | reverse complement strand
GTGCCTCAGAAAAATTGAAAAACGAGAGTGACATTCCCTGTGTCCAGAGGTCCCAGCCCCTTGGCTGACCCCGTTGTTTGGTAACTCCTGGGCTCTGCAATGGGAGCAGGACCCAGAGTGGTTCTGCAGGTTCAGGGTGGCACAGGCTCCTGGGAAAAGCTGGCCTGGCTGTTCTCAGCCCCTCCAGGCTCCCTGAGGTCGGTGTTTTGCAAGATGAGGGTTCCTCTCCTCGCTGTTTTCATGTTTTGCTTGGGTTCTCAGCTCCGTGGCCACCTTGGCATCTCCTCCCTGTGCAAAAATCTCTCCCAGTGTGAAAGCTTGGCTCTCCCTGAGACTTCAGCCCAGCAGCCCCAGCACTTCTCCCCCTCGTTACACTTTTATTGGAGCTCTTCTGAAAGCAAACACGAGCACCAACCTCTCGTGCTGGGGGCACAGAGAGCATTTTGCAATGAGCACACAGCCCGGGCTGTGAGGGGGCTGGCACTTGGCTGCACCCTCTCTTCAGCACATTTCTGTGGGGCACCAGCTGCACCCACAGCAACCTGGAGCTGCTTTTTGTCCTGTCCCAGAATGGGGCAGGAATATTCCACCAGCTGGCTCCTGGGAGATGCTGTTCTTACAGAGGTGGAACAACCTCTGCCCATCGTGCCCTCGTGTTTGCCTGGCACCAACAAAGCCCAGCCAGCTCTGCTGGGGTTTTAGGGACACAGCCCAGCTCTAGACAGAGCTGGAAACTGGAGTTTGCACAGCTTGGAAGGAGATTCTCTCTCCTGGGGTGTCGTAAGAGCAGCACACAACCCCCATGCCCCTGGATCTGGCAGTGGGAATTGCTGGGTGTAAAGGTGCTGAGTCAAGCACAATATTTAAGGGGGCATTGAGATTTTTTTAAACTTTCTCCATAATTGAAAAAAGTGGATTTGCTGCTTCTCCATGCATGCAGTTTCAGTTTTCCCATTTTCCCTTCAGCAGAAGCATCCTGCTGAATTTTTTGTGCAATATTTTCAGTGCCAGGGAGGGTGGATGGGGAAATATTCACTCATTTCCTGTCCTTGGTAAGGTCTTTTTTGCACAAGTGCATGTAGAGATATCTGTGTGCGTGTTTATATCCATTATGTATACATAGCAATACCTAGAGCTGTACATAAACAAGGAAATGTAAAGGGTTTGCTGTGCCAGATAAATACAGAGATGAAGATCTGTATGTTCAAAACTCAGAGTATTTATTGCAGGTCCTACTGACTGACGTGTTTAAATAAAGAGAATTTATGGTGTTTATGCTGTAGTCAAGTGTCCTTGCTTAAAGCCATTTCACCCATATTTCCCAAAATTTTCACAGTGAATCCTTCTGGGCTCATTAAAGAAAACCAACACCTCAAGGAGCAGGGAGGAAACATAGCGTGGACAAAAATATCCTGAATTTCTGCAGTGCTTTGAGCCCTGGCAGTGGGGAGGGGGTTGTGGGTGCCCAGCACCCTCTCATTTTCCCCTCTCCCATCAGGATCTGAACCCAGGGGTTCAAAACCCCACCTGCCTCTGTGTTTGGACTGGCAACAGGGGGTGGCTCCTGTGCTCCCATGGCAGCACTTCCAGCAGCTGGGAGGGGTTAATTCCCTGCTGCTGGTCACCAGTGCCAGCATCCTCTGGGACTGGGAGGGAGCTGCAGGTTCCCCAGCTCGAGGGGGTTTGGAATTTGGGCTGGAAGAAGCTGCTGAGGTGACTCGTCCTACAGGAACAGGACAAGTGTGGGACACTCCTGCCTGCCCCAGGTTGCTTTATCAGGGGAAAGCTCGTGGAGATGTTTTTTTTGGAGAGGTACCCAACCTCCTGGCCTGTCCCTTGGTGTCCTAATGTCCCTCTTGCTTCAGGTGGGGGTGAGGAAAGAGCACGAGTGATGCAAAGCAGGATGCCAGCCCAGCATGTTGCAGCAACGAGGATTTTGTGTCCTTTGTGCCACTTCAGCCCACGAGGAAGCCTTGGCAGCAGAGGACACCGTGCCTGGAACATTTTGAGGCTTCTCCTTTCCAGAAACAACAGCAGGGAATTGTTGTGTAGCTGGGACAGGGAGAGATTGCACCAGGCACTTCCTGCCAAATTATAATAATTTGTGCTTTCAAGGGATGGAGAGCCCCAGCTGATTGCAGGAAGGAAAAAAATCAGTCAGACCTTCAGCAGCTGTGGGGGAGCAGCAGCTGCCCCCCACCTTTCCCTGTCCCTGTTAAAGCAGCACATTCCTACCAGGGAATATTTCACCTGGCAAGGTGGTGCTTGGCTTTAAGAGGTGCTCAGAGCCTGTCTTTATTCCCCCTGAGGATCCCAGCAGCTCTGATCCTCCAGGAATGCCAAAGGAAAGGCCTCAGGGAGCCACAGTGGCCACTGGCAGAGCCTGACGATTCCACAGCGAGGGGATCTGCCCTAACACCAGTCCCTCAGTGGCTCAGGGAGGTTCAGGCTCTGCAGCCTCAGAAATGCATAAACAGCAAATGGCCTCTGAGGAGGCCCTGCCAAGTCCTTTTTCCCCTCATGTAAATATTTTTTCCTCTTAAGTGTATGCGAGTGTGAAAAACCTCTCCTTAATCTTTTTATTTTTCTCCCTGGCTGAAGGAAATGCTTGTTCATGCCTGGGTAGGAGCAGCTTCATCTTGATATTTTGCAGCTGAAGCAAGAGCCACGCTGCTGAAAACATCTCTTATCACCCCCAAAGCCATACTGCAATCAGATTAAATGGTGCCTGTCAGGACATGACCTCCTTGGTGCCTGTTGGATGCAGGTCCCATGGGACAGCAAATTGTGAGGCAGCCTTGAAGAAGATTTCAGAAACAGTGCAAAATATCCCTGGGGTTTCTGGACCCCAGAACCTGAGAGTCCCACCCTGTTGTAGTGGACATGTGAGTGGAAATATGTGGTGGTTTTTTTCTGAGAAAAACTGGAGGCCTAAATAAGTTTATTGCTGTCTGGCCTTGAAATCAAATGTCTCAGTGGGAGCTGGGTGTATTTTCCGATAGCTGGTGGTGAGAGGAAGTGTGTGCACACAGCAGAGCTGCTGGCAGCCCCAAAATATCTGTAGGGGAGCAGGGTGGGGGAACTGGGTCAGTTCACTGGGGAATCTGTTCTCACTGCTCAGAGGTTTCCTCCCTCTCCAGTCCCCTCACCTGCTTGGGAAAGGCTGGGATCAGGATCAGGCTGTCCCCCCTCTGCTCCAGCCCTCTGCCAGCCCAGCTCTGTCTCACGAGCACCAGAAGTTGCTGCTGCTGGTGGTTTTTGGGAGGAAAAGTGTCAGCAACCTGGCTGGCCTTATGCAGGGGAACGATGCTGAGATAAACCAGCAGCAGCCTGGCCTGGGGGTGAGGCCTCAGCAGAACCCAAATCCTGCTCTGGGGCTCTGCCCTGACACGAGAGGGGCTCGTGAGCTCCTGTAGAGGCCGAGCCAGGCTCACAGGCTGGGGTTCAGGCTTTGGCTGGCTTTGGCTTTACAGGCAAAAAATCCCTTTGGCACAACACCGAGGCAAAGGGGAGCTGCAGAGGGCAGGGGAAAGGGAAAGCACAGCCACAGAGAGAAGGTTTGTGGCTCACAGCAAGGCAGCCATCCCTCAGTGACACGACTTGCACAGCTCACTTAGAGCTGGCTCTGTGCCTCCCTGTCCCTCCGGGGCTCCCTGCTGCAGGGAAAGCCCCTTCTCAAAAAGGGATCCTCAGGAATTCAGATTTCTAGCAGGGAAAGAGCTGCAGGAGAGTCACCCAGCCCCGAATGAACACCCCTGGGAGCAGGGGTTTGGATGGGCAGCCTGCTCCCCTTCAGCCCCTCCTGCTGACATTTGCCAGGCTGGAAGGGACAGTGGGGTGGCACAAGAGGTGGTGACACAGCCTGGAAGGGCTGGGAGGAGGCAGGGGCAGGGACAGGCTGCTCCAGCCCCTTCCACGGTGGGAAGCAAGGGGAGCATGCTGTTCCCAAAAGGAAAGGTCACTGTGCAGAGCTGGGGGTGAGCAGCCTCCAGGGCAGAGCCAGCAGGGCTGGGACAGCGATTCAAGGCAGGACTTGGGGGTGTTGGCCAGGAGAGACAGAAATGGTGACCAGGAGAGGCAGAATTAATTGAGGATGGGGGGAAAGGATTGTTGGTTTGAAGGGAAGCACGGGGCTCTGCAGGAGTGCAGGATGAACAATTCCTGCCAGCCTGGAAGGACCCAGGATGGGGTGCTGGCCTTGCAGCTGCTCAGGTTTGGTCTCAGTCTGGGCTGCCTCCAACCCTCTGGTTTTCAAAGCTGCAGGGTGGGATTTCAGTTTGCCACAGTTATGTGGCCCAGCTTTGGGAATTTTCCTTTCTCAGTGATTTAGCAATAAATTTCCTTTCTCTGTGATAAATCAATAAGCTCAGAGTGGATTCAGGGATGTTTCCTTTCACTGCCCAAGAATTCCCTTTAGCACTCAAAACTTGGGAGGGGAAAGATAATGATAAAACTGGAAAAGTCTTTTAGGACAAGTTTGGACAATTGCAGATGTCTGAGGAGGTTCCCATCAGCTCTGCCATGAAAGTAAAAACAATCCAGCTCAGACTGGTCATTGGGAAAAGAAGGAATCCATGGAGAATTGTTAAATGGAAAGATGGAGGCAACCAAATAGAGAGGGAAAGTAAAACATAGCCCAAAGAGAGTGTAAAAAGATGGAGAAAAAAATTAAATATGAGAAATCAGTCCTAGGAGGGAAAATGACTCAAGCACCAGCAGGAAACTCAAAGGACTAGATTCCCTGGAAAGGGAAGGAGAAGGAAGGAATGGATTGCAGAAGAAGAAGCAGGACTGGGAAATGCTGGGAGAGCAGGATCTGCCTTTCGGTGCAGGGTCTGAATTTCAGTGCAGGATCTGTGTTTCAGTGCAGGATCTGATTTTCAGTGCAGGATTTACATTTCAGTGCAGGATGTGCATTTCAGTGCAGGGTCTGCATTTCAGTGCTGGATCTGATTTTACTGCATTTCTGTGCATGATTTACATTTCAGTGCAGGGTCTAATTCTCAGTGCAGGGTCTGATTCTCAGTGCAGGGTCTGATGTTCAGTGCAGGGTCTGATTTTCAGTGCAGGGTCTGATTTTCAGTGCAGGCAGCCTGGCTGGTGCCTCTGCCCTCCCACGTTGCCCACGGCCCTGCCTGCTCCCGGAGCTTTGTGGAGCCCGTGGTTGCCTCTGGAATGAGCAGGAGCTTTGCCTCCTTCTCGGAGCTGCTCTGCTGCCTGCCAAGGCATGGCTGGGAGGGCGTGGAGCAGGCGAGCCTGTCATTCTGGAGCCGGGGATGCCTTTGGAGTGAGTGTGTGACAGGTATGGAGACAGACCAGGACAGCCGTCCTGTCCCCTGCCTGTCCCTGCATGGGATGGCCTCGGTGAGGAGGAGGAGGTGGGAATGGGAACCACAACACCACTGAGCTTGGGAAAGGCCTGTCAGAGAATGCAGCTCAACTTTCTTGCCAAGCAGAAGAGTTGAAGGGGAAATGAGGTTTTCCCAGTTGAAGGGGTTGGGTACCTGGGATGCTGCTGGGCTTCAGCATCAGCATTTCTCCCAGGAGTTTTGCTGGCCTTAATTTGCTTAATTTGCTCTTTATTTGTCATCCTGAGGTGTTCACAATGCCAGCCAGGAGCAGTGGTTGGTTTGGTAGGGACAGGTCAGCGTTGTCACCTCTGCTGGCGTGTCTGTCATGC
The DNA here is from genome assembly GCA_013397245.1 of Thryothorus ludovicianus. Classification (NCBI taxonomy): domain Eukaryota; kingdom Metazoa; phylum Chordata; class Aves; order Passeriformes; family Certhiidae; genus Thryothorus; species Thryothorus ludovicianus. Next base: position 69,829 of record VZTB01015223.1, on the reverse strand, counting down.
AGTTTTCCCCGTGGCAAACAATTTCCAGTGTCCCTGGGAACATGAGCACCACTGTCATTGCCACTTTGCCGAGGTGCTTGGTCCGTGGGCAGCCCCAGAGGATGAGTGGAGGGACCCACAGCTCACTGTGCCCCAGGGAATTCCAGATTTCCCATGGGAAGGTGGCAACCCATGGGATGGGGACCTGGGCAGGACTGTGGCTGTATTGGGGGTATAATAATGGTGCAAATGTGGGCAGGAGCTGTCCTGCTGTGCAAGGAGCCCTTGGAGCATGGAGGTGTCTGTCCAGTGTCCATATCCACCCCTGAAAAGGAGCTGCCTGGGTTATGCAGTCCCTGGGCAGAGACTGTGACACACACGGGGCTTGGAGAGGCCAAAATGTTCCTCCAGGCTTTGTGTGCAATTCCTCAAGGCCTCGGCCCTGCCTGAGGCTTTGGTCTTAGGGGCCTCTCGAGTGGCAGGAAGACAGAAACACAGCGTGGAGGTGTCACCCTGCTCTGTGGTGACAAACAGCAGGGCCCAGATTAGAAACGAGTCTGTGCCCTGGTGACTCACAGCCCAAGCCGGTGCCACCTGCCACTGCCACCTGCCAGGACCTGCCACTGCCACCTGCCAGGACCTGCCAGCACCACCTTCCAGGACCTGCCAGCACCGCCTGCCAGGACCCTGCTGCCTGCATGGGCACTGTCCCTGCTCACCCTGCCCAGCAGCTGGGGCAGAAGATGCTTCCCAGTTAGCACCCATTGCCCATCCTTGGCTTCCTCAGCAGGAATCTGAGCTCCAGCCCCAAGGGGATGCACCTAAGGGTGGAACCTTTCCCTTTCTTTGTCACTTTGAGGGTGTCTGTGACACAGCTGCCACGAGATCTTTCAGATCCCAGAGGAGATCAGACTCAGAGCTCGACCCCCAAAGGACAGGACACAATCCTTCACTCCAAACATGCAACCCTTGCCTGGCAGCAGTAGAAAGCCATTTTATGTTGTATTTTTTTAACCTTGAGTAATCCTAACCTAAAAGTGGCTGCAGCCCCTGCAAGCTTGTTCCATTAACTATTAAATACCCGCAAAATTCTCTTCCTGCAGCTGAGGAAACTGGTCGGTGTTTGCAGCCAACTTTCTTCCTTCCCCCTCCCCTTGTGTGTGATGAGGATTCCTCATTTCTCAGGGATTCCTCATTTCTCAGGGATTCCTCTTTCTCGGGCGAGTGGAGAAGGGAGAGGCGATTGCATCAATGCAAATGAGGCCAATGATGGCAATTTCCGTGCAAATGCTAATTATAGGAACAGCCAAGCCAGGGCCAGGCTGGGGCTTTGCACGAGGAAATCCCCTGTGGGTTTAACCACGAATTCCAATTCCTTTTTGTTACAATTAATAGGAGAAACTTGTGGCTTTCTGGAGGGTTTCTCTGCTCTGCTGCAGACACAGGGATGGTTTGTCCTGCTCAGGAGTTGCCTGGAATTTTTTCAGGCTGTGCCTTTGCAGAAGGAAGGGGTGTCCAATTCTTCCCTGGATTAAAGAGTCTGGGACAAGCCAGAGGGACATCAACTCCTAAATCTGTGTCTCCTGCCCCTGCCCTGCTTCTCTCCATGGGAATCCTCACCCCCATCCACAGCTCCTTCAAAGGATGGTGTTGGGAATTACCAGCACTTTGTTGTTAATAATAGAGACAATTTGGAGATGAGCTGCTGAGGGATTAAAGGGCTGCTGGACTGGTTTCGGAGGTGAGATAAAATAATGGAGCTGAATAAATGTGTGGAGCTGAATAAACCCCACCCGCTCCTCCTTTCATCTTCCTTACATGGAATTCGTTAAAGTTTTGGCTTCCAGTCATTTATGGAAAGCTCCGTTATCATTCCCACACCCCTCTTATGGATTTCTGTGCACAGAAACCTTTCCCTCATTGCACAGCACAGGTTTTTATTGGCCACTTTACCAGAGCCTGAGCCCTGCTCTGTCCTCCTGCGTTTGCAGGGAGCCCTGGAATCACAGGGCCAGGTGTGGAGGAACCAGACACTGCTCTGCTAAAACTGGGCTCCTTCAGATTTCAGTGCTGTCAGAACTATGTCACTGATTTAAATAAAATACACCTGAAAATCTTCCATATCAGACCCTCAGAGGGCTGTAGATGAGTTCCTTGAACACTCCTCTCGTTCCTGCACAACTCTTGGGACCACCCGTTTTCAAGTGAGGCTTCAGGTCCCAGCTGGGCTTCTCAATCTTCCTAAACAGGAGGGGAAGTAGAGAAAATAAGTGACCAAAATGAAAACCTTGTGTCCCTTTAGCATCCTGCCCTGCCTTTTCAGCATATTCCTGCACTTCTCCTTCTGCAAGGCGTGTCTGCCCTGTCCCAGCCCCATCCCTGGCAGTCAGGAGGACAGGCTGGGCTTGCTCTTGTGGTGTGCCACTGGGATTTGCCCTGGAATGGGTGGACAGGGCACCCCCAGCCTGCAGAGCTGCTGCTGCCAGGGGCAGGAGGCAGGGCTGCATCCATCAAGGGCAGCAGGTCTGTGACTGAAACCATGAGCTCACCGAGCTCCACCCCGCAGGGAAATCTTTTTATATCTCCCCTGGCACATGCCAGCCATTTGCTCACTGCCTGCAGAAGGGGCTTGCCAGGGAGCAGAGCAGGAGAGCCACCCTGGTGCCCCTGGGGAAAGCAGGTTGTGTTTACCCAGGTGTGATGCCCAGGTGTGGGTGCCTGGGTGCTGTCTGAGCTGCAGAGCCCCTGCAGGGCCGTGTTGTGTCTGCCTGTGATACCATCAGCACCTCGGCTTTGATCAGGGCACCAAGGCTTGGGGTGAACCCAGCCGTGCTGGAGCCTTTTCCACACAGGTTTAGCCCTGTAAGCCCTGGGAGTGTTTACCAGGCCTTGGCACAACTCCCGTGCTCCACCCTTTGATGTGGGTGAGAAGGATCAGGGCAAAAAAAAACCGGGATTTTCTCTCATGGAGTAGCAGCTACTGCTGAGTGAGTGAGTGCCCGAGGCGATTTGGGGAATGAGATTTTAGCTCTGGAGCAGTTTTGGGAACAGTTAGGGGGGATGTGTTGCATAAGAGGCCAGCTGGGGCTGCGTCCCTCTCCCTGCCCCATGTAATTGTGCATTTCTGAGCTGGTTGTCACTGAATTAATGGGATGGAAGATCCATAAGACTCCTCAGGAGCAGCATCCTCCAAAATCCAATGATCTAACCAGGAATGGCCACTTACACTCCTCCAGGTTGAAATAAATGTGTTTGCTATGGGATTACTTCTGTGGGAAGTGGGAAACAGGAGCAGAGTCCAAAGGCAGGTGGAGAATTCAAAATTCCATCCCAGATCTTTATGTGCAGCATGAAGGCAGGTGGAGGAGAGAATCTGTTGTTCCTGCAGGAGGAAAATTGTTCTGCTCGTTGTTAACTTGTTTGGCTTGGGTTTCAGCCTGTGTTAGTTGGATCTGCAGAGGAAATTGGGCGTAAGCCAGCTTTAGGGACGAGTCTACACTCTGCTGGCATCACACCAAGAAAAGGAAATTACAGTGCCACAAACCAAGGGGAAAGCCTCACCTGCATTGGTTTAGATGGGGTATTGGGATTAAATCCCTCCCTGCGAGGGCTGCCCCATCCCTGGAGGTGTCCCAGGCCAGGCTGGACAGGGCTTGGAGCAGCCTGGGACAGTGGAAGGTGTCTCTGCCATGGCAGGGGTGGCACTGGATGATTTTAAGGTCCCTCCCAGCCCCAGTCATTCCATGATTCTATCCCTGGTCCTGCTCCCTCTGTTGGGAACAACATTCAGTCTGTTCAATGATTTAAAAACCCCACCAGACTCAAAGCAAACAGTGTCCTTCCACTTCCCCAAAATTTAACAAAAGAAAAGAAACCCTCAGAAAAGCTGGGACAAGGGACAGAGAGGGAAATGAGATAAATTTTAAAAGCTTTTAAAAGCCTGTTGCTTTGCAGCTGTTCCCATCCCGGCTGTTTTCCAGAGGTACTTGGTTCATCCTCTGCTTGGAAAAAAAGAAGTCCTTCAAAGCCCTCATTTGATGGGGACATTATTTCTCAGCAAAGGAAATGAAAATCCAGGTTTGGGGTTTAGGAATGGAACTAAGTGTGGGAGCCAGGGATCTTCACTCAGGTAGATTTGAGAGATATCCCAGTGCTGGGAGCTTCCTCAGGTGGGGGTTGAGGGCACAGAGGACTTGGATCTTCAGAGGAGTTTGACACCACAGCCAGCAAGTGGATATGTGGGGTTAATTTGGTGCCTGGCTCGTGGGGAAATCTGGACATGTGCTAAGAGCTAACTGGGAATTTGTGTCCCAGCTTGGCTGCTGGATCTAAAGCACAGCAAACTGGAAGTGGTAAGGTGGAATTTTTCCTTCCCTCAATAAAGGTCATCATAAACCAGATTAAATCTGGGGTTGGGACACTCTGGGGTTTTTTTTATGCTACACCTTGGCTTTTTATCAGGCATTCACAGGTTTTTATTTTTTCCCTCGGGCTGTGCAGAAGCACCTGATGGTTCCTCTCCTGTTGCTGTGCCCCGGGATTCCTCTCACACCCTGCCTTTGCAGCAGATGCTGTTTAAATGTTCCGGGAGGATCTGTTGGCAAATGAGGGATGACAGGTTGCAGAAACAGGATAAAATAGCAGGAGTTTCCAAGGAGAGGCAGGAAAAGAAAGGGGGGACAGTCTGGAGATGAGCTGTGCCAGGCTTGACTGGGCTGTGAGAACCCCGCTGAGGTGCAGACTGTGCAGGGCAAAGCTGGCAGATTTTCCTGGTTCCTGGAGAGCTGGAGCAGGAAATTCTGTCTTGCTGTGCCCTCATTCCACCCTGAATCCTTGGATTGCCTGGGGAGGAGCTGCTCAGCTGCCTTGCAGAGAACTCCATTTCCATGGACATCCAGCTCCCATGGAGGTTTCCACAGGGTACAGGGTTCAAATGGAGTGAAGCAAATATGAAATTTATGGAATCACAGAATCCCACAATGGTCTGGGTTGAAAGGAACCTTAAAACTCATCCAGTGCCACCCCCTGCCATGGGCAGGGACACCTTCCAGTGTCCCAGGTTGTACCAAGCCCCATCCAGCCTGGCCTTGAGCTCTGGGCATCCTGTGCCAGGGGCTGCTCACCCTCCAAAGGAAGGATTTCTTCCCAATATCCCATCTGACCCTACTCCCTTTCAGTCTGAAGCCATCCCCTGTGTCCTGTCACTGCTGTTCCTGCTGATTTGCAAAACCACTTAGTGCAAAGCATAAAGAAAACCCACAGGGATTTTCTTCCTCTTCATCCTCTCCTTGACCCCTTGGGAAATGTCCCATGGGAGCCATTTCAAACTCCTGCAATGACTCTGTGGGCAGCAATCCATTCCCATTGACTGGAAAGGGAATTTTGACTTTCTGATCAGCTCTTCACCCTGTGGAATGGCTGTCCTTGAGCCTGAGATTAATTAGGACTAATGACCAAAAATGTCATCATCAGGTTTCCACCTCTCCTAGGAGCGTCCTGAACCAAAAGAGGGGAATGTAAAGGAGTGAATTCCAGCTGGGAGGTTGTGAACAAGGCTGTGCATCCCTTGTTTTGTGGGACGTGGCTGATTCATCCTGCTGAATCCAAGATTCCCACAGGTGAACAGGCACTAGAGGCTGCAAGGCTTCCTTGGCCAACTTCTGTTTTGAATATTAAGCTTTGCCTCGTGAGCCTTGAGGAATTCAGCTCCCAGGGCAGAGGAAATGTTGGAAGGGGTCAGGCGAGCTGTGCTCTGTCCGTGTCACCGGGAGCAGCCAGCAGCATTCCAGGAGAACATCTGATTTTGTGCTTTTACGAGGCAGATGTTTGGGAGAAGGGCTGTGCTGTTTATTGGAGCTGCCATCCCCCAGCCCGCCTCCCTCCGCGCCCGCAGCCCATAAATCAGAATTCCTGGGATGATGCCGCCGGTTGGGCAGCCCTGTCTTCCATCAAGCTGCAAACCCCGCTCCCCCCTGCACCTCAGTTTTGCAGGGGAATAAATCAGGGAGGGCTAAATCCTCTCCCAGAGGCAAGAGGATAAATCCGGGATGGCCGCGCCGACGTCGGCGCCGTGATGGAATTGCGAGGGGCGGTTTGGTTCCTGGATTTGCTGGTTTGCTCCAAAAGATCTTGGGCTCAGCACGTCCTGGGACTGAGCAGCCAGGGCAGGGTCTGCTCTGGGATGCAGTGCTGATGGCGCAGCAGTTCCATGGATTTTGCTGGAATTAAGTTGGTGGGAATGAGTTGTAGCTTCAGCACAGTCTGGGCTTCAAAGAGCTCCAGGTCATCAATGGAAGAAAGGATAAATCCTGTGTAAAATGATTATTCCCATAGCCTGACACCATTCCAGGGGAGTCCCAGAGGGATGAATCCCACCCTTTGGCTCGTGTTGGGAGGATGATGGAGAGCAAGGCATGCCTTGATGGACACCAGGCAGGTGTCCATGGAGGGACTGGAGATCCCAGCACGTGGAGGAGCTGCCCCTGGAAGTGGTGCCAAGAGCTGGTCTGGGGGGTGGGAATGCTGCTCGTGGCTGCACTTTCCTCCTCCTGGAGGACCCAAGAATTTGTTGAAGGCAGCAATCAGGGCGTTAATCCTTACTCATTTGTTCCTCTAGATTTTCCCACCTTTTTTTAAAGAATTGGAAGTGAAAGAATGTGAAAGAGGTGCTGGCCCCTCTCTGCAGTGGCTCCAGCCCACATCCTGTGAGTTTAAACAGTCTGTGGAGATTCCCTCTTGAATATAAATATTAATAATTATGGATATGATGTGGATATTTCCTCTTGAAGCTGTAGGGCTTCTCAAACAACCCCAAAGAGACTTTGCAAAGGAGTGCCTGGAATTCTGGTGGCTGCTTTTAGGGGATCTGGAGAGCCCAGTGGTCACCTCAGGATCTGCCAGCCTCGCCCCATAAACACCACAGGGCACAGGGTGATTCACACCCCTCTGCTGGCACCTGCCAACTCTTAATTGTTCATAAATTACTTTTTTAGTGGTTCGGAGTGGTTTGGGCTGCCCAGGGTGAGATGCAGGACGTGGGGTTAGCAGCTCAGGCTGGAGCTGGCACCTGCTGAGAGTGACCTGGGGGTGCCTCCCCGTCCCCCCTCAGCTGGGAGGTGCCCATGGAGGTGCAGTGAGAGGTGACAGAACATTGTCCCCGTTTTCCCACCTGTTGTGTTCTCTGTTTGGATGACCCTGCTCGTGGTGGAGTTTGCCAGCAGGGGAACTAAACCGGGATTATTGCCATGGAAACTGGAGATTGGCTGGGAAGCTCATCCTGTGGGGCAGCAGGAAGAGGGCTCTGGATTGGGGCTTGGGTTTGGAACACCACACAGCCACAATTATGATAATCTGTTGGCAAAATATCCAGAAACATCGACTTCCTTTGCTTTCCTGGGAAGAAAACCCAACCAGGATCTCAGCCCCTGACGCAGGAGGGATGGGGGTGATGAGCAGCACCACTATAATGAGCAAAGCTCTCTAATTACAGCAGCAGCAATTAAACCCCAGCGGTGAGGGATGCAGAGTGAGGGATACAACCTGAGCTCTGGGGCTCCATTTCCTGAACACAGAAATGGAATTATTTTGGAGTATCCCCTTTTCCTTCCCACTTGAGCTCCACGAGTGGCTTTGCCCTGGGAGCTCCGGGGAAGGTTCAGGTTTCCTTGGAAGCTGACAAGCACCATCTATAGGATTGCTGCAGAAGATGCTTCGGGCTCCCAGCTGATGAAAAAGGGCAGAGGAGCTTCACTCCGAGTTTCCAGATTTGTTCTGGAAAAACTCCAGCGTGCTCAGCATTCCACAGGGCACAAAGTCACGGCTTTCATCATCCATCCTTCGTGTCCACCCTGGATAAACTGCTGCTCCTCGGTCCCCCGGGGGGAATGCTGCCTGTGGAAATGGCTGGAATTGCAGAGCTGGGATTATTTCACACAGGGATTTTCTAAAGAGCTCGTAATCTGCAAGGTTTCCGGTTTTCCTCGGGAATTGTAGGGACAGGACAAGGGGGAGTGGCTTCAAATCGAGAGAGAGGAGGTTGAGGTGGGATATTGGGAAGAAAATCTTCCCTGACACAGGTTGGGAGGGAAGGAGGGAGCAAGGAAGGAAGGAAGGAGGGATAAACACACTTTGCAGGGTGGATGGAGTGCAAATAATCTTTTTAAAGAGGTGCTGGCAAGGGACACTGGTGCAAATCATCCTTGTCACGTTGGAACTTCATCCTTGATTTGTTCAAGAAATACAACTCCAGTTTGGATACCCAGAATTCTTCTGAGAGAGGCATTGTGTTCTCAAAGAACAGAGATGGGGTTTTTTTTTTCCTCTCTGCAGATCCATTTTGGCTTCAAAGCTGTTTTCTTCTCCTACATGCACAGATGATAATCTTTTACATGTCCTTATTAAAAAATATCACTTCCAGAAAATAAAAACACTGGCATATTCGGTACTTGTTCCTTTCTCTATCTCTGAGTTAATTTCCCATTTTTTCATCTGACTTGTCAGTCATTTGCTATCTCCTCAATCAAGGGAAGGGGTTTAATCTCTCTCCTGGCTTTGCCATCCGAATCCCTCCTCTACCTCTGTGCTAAATTAACGCTGTTTTCTTTTCTCTTTTATTTTTTTCCCCCGCAGAGATCCCTGGCTGCCCAGGAATGGTGGAGAGCTGAACGACCCAAGCTCTGTTGCTCGCCGCCCTGAGCTCGTGAGGGCTCTGCAGAGATGGAGTGGGAGCACGGCCTCGCTTCCCCGAGCTGGGGATGCTGTGGGAAGCGACTGCCTTGGCAAAGGTCCTCATCCCAACCCATCACCCACCACGCAGCACCTCCAGGAGAAGCTGGGGAAGGACAACCAAGGGACCAGGAGAGGCTCTGAGAGCCTCGGAGGACACCGGGAAAGAAGCTGCAGGAGCTGAAGGAGGGGATGTCCAGATCCTGAGAAAAGGTTTTTTTTTTCCCTCGGAAAAGCCCTTTCCAAAAGGGAGCAGCAGGCCCACGTGTGGTCTCCAGCTGGTTTGGAAGAGGCACAGCCAGGTCAGGAGCCCAGCAGGACGAGCCCATGGCAGCCTGTCCAGGTGCTGGGTGGGGATCCAGGTGAAACAGGAATCTGCCCAAGACCAAGAGAGGGGAGCATGGAAGATCCCTTCAGTTTATTCTGTGCTTGTTTCTCCTTCTGGTGTCTTCTCTGTCTACCTCTTCTTCCCTAGAGAGCATGGGGGGCCCTGACTGTCACAAAGGAGCAGAAGGATTGGCACAGGGCAGGAATGAGGCCTTGGTTCACTCCTTGCTCCAAAAAAACTCCAACTGTCCTGCCTGGACCTCAGCTATTGGAAAGGCTGGGACCTGGCAATGCTTTTCCTTTCAGAAATCACATTTTAGCAGGACCAGCCACCCTTAGGAGCCAAGATTTCCCACCTGAGGCTCAAACCATGACAGAACATCCATCCCTCTCCTGCAGCTGGGGGGAGGAGCACACTGAGCTCCTGACTTTGGATTGTGCAAAACTCATTAATCGGAGAAAGAGATGGGAGGGACTTACAGTCTCAGGCAGAAAACAGCAGAAAAAACTGATTGAAAAGCAAAAAATGTGCACCTTGGACTGGCAGCTACCCAGCTGCAGCTCTGTGGTCACTGAGCTGCTCCCAGACCTGGGCAGGACGTGCTGGTACTGAACTGTGGGAGCCCCATCTCAGCCCTTCCCTCTCGGGCTTCCAGCTGTAAAACCTTTCCCTCGAGTGCAATCCTAATTTATTTATTTATTTTCTCGCTGCTTGATGTGAAGCTGCTAAAGGAGCCCCCTCCCCACGAGCCCCCAGGGCTGTGTGAGGGCACTGAGCAGGGGACACACAGGGACACGTCCTGGGAAAGGTGTCCTGCTGTGATGGGGGGACTGGGCTTGGTGGCCTTTGAGGTTTCCTTCCAAACCAAACCATTCTGTGCTTCTGCGAGATCTGAAAAGGATGCCCCGTCCCTGGAAGTGCCCAGGGATGGTTGGATGGATCTCTGAGCCACCTGGGACAGTGGAAGGTGCCCCTGCCATGGCACGGGGTGGTACTGGATGAGCTTTAAGGTCCTTCCATTCCAGGATTCTATGGGCAGGGGGTGGGCACACGAGGGAAGAGGAAAAGCTGAGACCAGTGCTGCTGTCCCTGGGGTGAGGATTCAGTGTGAGTCTTTCAAGGACTGAGAGCTTTGTTGGGAAGGACAGAGGCTGCAGGAGCTCAGCAGTGCCCCTCAATCCTGATTTTCTTTGGGCAGGGCCATGTCTCTGGGAGAGTTCCATGTCTCTGGGAGAATTGCTCATTTTGGGGGCTCTCAGGTCTCCTGCTGCTCTCCCACAGCTTTCGGGATGCCCTGAAATCCCTTGGCACAGCTCCCAGCTGCCCTAGCAGAACCTGATTCCTCCCTTCCCTCTGAAGAGCCCCGCCAAGGCTTTGTCCAAACCTGCTGAAGGGAGATATTTGCCAACAAAAACCCGCTCCTCAGAAGATCCCTGGCAGGCTCCAGTCCCTCATTCTGTGCTGGAAACACTGTCCTTGGGATTGTTTGCAGGTTAGGGACACACATGGGCTTGTGGCAGTTCTCTTTCTCCCCATTTTTGATGTGCAAGAGCAGGTACAGGCAGAGGAAAGGCTGAACTTGCTCCAATCATTTGCCAGCCCAAAAGCAGGGAGCTGCTGATTGCTGCCTTGCAGAACTGCCCAGATCCCTCTGCCTGTGACCCTCCAGGCTCGTCCCATGGATCCCAGTCACTGGTGGATCTATTTTTAAGCGCCCTGACCCCGGGGTTATTGTGCTGTCCCCTGGGGGGTGGCTCCGTGCTCCGGGGCAGGAGCTGCTGGGAGTTTTCCACCTGCATTTTCTCCTGGAAACTTCATCCCATTTTCCCTCATGCTGCTCCTCAAGCACCTGCTGTCCCTTCTGTCCTGCCACTTGACCAGTGCTCCTCTTCCCCTTCCAAGGACCTGCCTGGCTCCCTGACTGCTGCCACTCCCTGTCCTTCCCGTGGCTCAGCACAGCATTAATGAGACTGTCAGGGATCCAAAACCATCCCTGGAGCAGCCTCTGGCAGTGCCCAGCAGCTGCTCCCTCCCTCGTTTGGGGTGCAGGGAAGGGGCAAACAGAGCCAAAATGGATCAGTGCTGGCACTCAGCACTCACATCCCAAAATATCAGGAAGAAATCCTTCCCTGTGAGGGTGGTGAGGCCCTGGAGTGAATTTCCCAGAAAAGCTGTGGCTGCCCCATCCCTGGAAGTGTCCAAGATGAGACTGGACAGGGCTTGGAGCCACCTGGGATAGTGGAATGTGTCCCTGCCCATGGCAGGGGTGGGAATTAAACGATCTTTGATGTCCCACCCAACCCAAACCATTCTGAGATTCTGTGATCCTGTGGGGAGCAATCCCTGGCAGGGACAAGTGCAGGGCCAAGGTCCAGCTCAGCAAAGCCCAGCCTGAGCTCTGGCACTGGAGATGCTCCAGTATTCCCAGTGGGGATGTACTGGGAATGTGTGGGGAAGGGGGAACCGTGGTCTATCCTGCCTGGAAATCGCATCCACGGGCTGGAGCTGCAGCTGTGCATGCAAGGAGAGCTGCAGGGAGCTGGGGGCACGGGGGGAGCTGGCGTGGGCAGCTCTGTGTGCAGCTGGAGCACCACGGGGAGGGCCACGGCTCTGTCCTTGTCACCAAGCAAATTGTTCTGACAAATAAAGAATGGAAAGTCCTGCTCTTCCCACTCCTCTTTTTCACAGGTGGCACCACAGGGAGGGGCTGCACCTGGCTGGGGAGAGCACAGAAATGCCAAAATGGGAATCTGGGGAGGGCTGTGGCTTCCAGAGGGAGGGGCTGGATGCAGTCAGGATAACCAGGGGGGTTCACACACAAAGTGCAGGTGGCAGAGCCTCTCCAGGGGTTCCTGGAGGGGATGGGTGGCAATAACTGCAGGTGGGAATGGGCTGTGGGACCAGGCTGGAGCTGAGCAACAGCTCAGGGCAGTGAGTGGGGCTGCAGGAGGAGGAGGGAAAAAGAGGGTGAAGGGCCATGAGGAAGGTGCTGAGCATCCCGAGGGTGTCACAGGGTGACAGCAGAGGAATCTGCAGTCTGCTGTGTGGCACTGTGCTGTTCCCTGGGCAGGTTCAACACCCAAATCTCAGATCAGCTCCTTAATTCCTCCTCCCCATCCCAGCTGTTCTCCCTGGTGACCCAGGGCAGGGTGGCAGTGACAGCGTGGCAGCTTCTCAGGAGTGTTTGGCGGGGGAAAAAAATCAGTCCCCAAACAAGGGAAGAATCAAAATGACACATTTCCAACTGAATTAATGACGAGACGATTAATCATCCCAATTAAAACCAGTGGAGATCCTGGCGAGCCCTAATCCATAAAGATGCTCCAGGCAGCAGCACCCTGGGCTTTCACACTGCTCTGGCAGGAGCTGCCAGGAGAATTTGGGAATTTTATCACAGGACAGCCCAGAAAACTGCACAGATCCCTGTGGAGTCACCCCCTGCTTGTTAGTGGCACTGAGAAGCCCCGAAGTCAGCAGCTCATCCCTGCTGCCTGTGGGCATTCCCAAAGTCACCTGCTGTGCCACCCACCCACATCAGAGCCTTGCCTGACCTCTGCAGGCCTCCAGGATGGATTTGCCTCCAGGATGGATTTGCCTCCTGGATGGATTTTCCTCTTGGATGGATTTTCTCCAGCTCCCAGCCTTTGTATCTGGATTTACAGAGCTCTGGGGTGAGCCCTGGATTTTGGGACTGGATAAGTGTGAGCCTTGTGAGGCCAAGAGCCCACACAGCTCCAGACAGCCCAGCAAGTGTCCTGACATCTCCCTAAAGTTCCTAAAGCTTGAGAGCAAGGGGCCGGGAGCAGATGATTGCAGCATATCTCTGCAATAAACCCTCTCTTCATCCTTTCATGGTCAGAGGTATGAACATGAATTATGGCAGCTTCAAACCTCCCGAGAGCAGCTTTCTCAAACGGCTGCTAAAGAGCATCGTTAAACCGAGATGTCAGCGCTCCCTGCCTGAATGAGGCTCCTTTACGAGGCACTTTAATCCTTCCAGGAATCCAGCGACCCCTTTTCCAGCCACAGATCCACTCCTTGCTCCTTGTTTTCTGTCCTGTCTGTTCCCCCAGGCTCTGCTGCAGTCACTTCTGGCAGCCTCGTGTTTCCAGATGTAAACAGGTTCCTAAAAACCCCCACATCTGGCTGGATTTGGGGCTACCTGGCAAACGGGCTTCTCTTGTGACTGCTGCAATTTTTAAGGTCGTTTTGTCTGCCAGCCCCAACAATCCCTGTGGGATCCCTTCCTCGGGTTCCCTGTGGTTTCTGGACATGGATTTTGCTGGAGGATGGAGGAGGATGGAGGGGCTGTGCCCTCAGAGAGCCGTGGTCACCCCAGGCACAGCCACATCCCTTTGGGATGATCCTTCAACCTCTCAGCATCCTTTAAAATCCTGCTTTAAGATAACTGGCAGGTACTTTCCTTGCCTTCCTTATTTCCCTTCTGGAGGTTGTGTCCCTTTCCTTGCCTTCCTTATTTCCATTCTGGAACTTCTTTCCTTTTCCCTGCTTTCCTTATTTCCCTTCTGGAGGTTGTGTCCCTTTCCCTGTTGCCTTGACCCCAATATCATTCCTGAGGCTTTTCCTTCCTGGGGCACAAGCTGAATTCTGGGTCTCACAAACACATTTGTTTCAATTCAAAAGGCCCAAATCTCAGGAAATATTGGATTAAACCATTCCAAGCTGGTGATTTACCATCATTTTGATTGCTATAGGAGAATGTTGAATTCCCAGATGCTCTGGATTGGTCTCCATGGAAATTGGTAGGAACCTTTGGATGGCACAATCCTGAGGCTGAGGTTTAGTCTTGTCAGCTGAGGATGTGATGGGGGCTGCTTTGCTTTGCTTTTTGTGTCACTGAAATTCTTAACAAAAAACAGGAATGTGCCCAGCCCAGGCTGTCACCTGACAGCAGGAAACGAAAAACAGGAAGAAGATGCCCTACAAAAATAGAAATTATCATCATTAAAGCACAAAAAAACCCCATCAAAATAAATCTTGACATTATAAACGCCCTGCTGGTTCATCCATGCTGCATCCAGAGCTTGTTGTGGCTGGAAACTGGAAAAGCAGGGAATTATCCAGTGCTGTTAACCATTAACTACTTCCTGCAGGTTCTGGCTGCAGCTGCACGGTGTTTGTAGGAGTTTATCTTCTTTCCAAGGCAGCCCAAGCCAATGAAAGGCTGGATGGGTGTCCAGGGATGCAGGTGACAACAAGCTGTGTTTGCAATTGTGGATTTGCCACCAAACAGGGAGATCCAGGTGGCTCCAGGTGGCTCCAGGTGTCACAGAAGCCACCTGGGAAAGTGGCAGGTCCTGGAAGCTGAGGATCTAAATGGTCAAGAAGAAGGAGAATAAAAACAGGCAGAGGGGACATCCCAGAGGCAGCAGCAGCGTCCAAAGGGATGCCTGGTTCAGCAGAGGGCAGGGACACCTCAGGGAACGAGGAGCAGAGGAAAGGATGATTCTTCATCAGGGACAGGCAAAGAGGGATGGGATTGAGAAAGAGGGGAAATTCAGGCTGGATTTTGGGAAGGAATTATTCCCTGGGAGGGTGGGCAGGCCCTGGCACAGAGTGCCCAGAGCACTGGATCCCTGGAAGTGTCCAAGGCCAGGGCTTGGAGCCTTGCAAGAACCATCAGGAAAATTGGAGAGCCAGAAAGGAATTGCACACCGAGCAGATTTGGGGGAAGGGTCTGTGTTTTCTTTGTCACCTTGAAAAAAATCCTTTCAGATGTTTCTAGAAAACAAAGTCCCAGCTCCATGGTGGCTTTGTTCCCCTTTCCAGCAGCGAGGGGAGTGCACTGACCCAGGGATTGTTCCTCTTCCTTCCACCCTCCTTCAGCCGGAGAAGTTTTGTGATTTTGATGGGTTTTAAACAGCAAAAGAGGGAGGTGGGGGAGAGATGAGAACACCCTCGGCATCATCTCGACAAGTGCATTCCAGGACAGACTAAACAAAGAGGAAATTAAATTTTCCACTTTTCTTTTATCATCTTAAAGCAAAGCAAAATGAATGCGTCAACCCAAAATTAAATTTTCCGTGTTTCAGAAGCCTCCCCCAAGAAAGTGTAATCACTTTTTTTTGTTGTTGTTTTGAATTTTTTGAGAAAAAAGAGAGATTTGATGGAATCAGAACCTTTCCCCAAATTGTGGCTAAGCAATGGCACTTTCAACTCTCCATCCTGTGGCTGCACTTGGATATTTCCAGCTGGTCCTTGTGCAAATTTGTGATGGTTTTGGTAAACAGCTGGAGAATCCCAGCTGGAATGGAGCCACAGACATCCCACATCCCATGGAAAGCTGGAGCAGAAAGACCCTGAGGTGGGGATTTCTGTGCCTGGGAAATGTTCTGTTTTTTGGGGGGTGTCTCATGATTCCAAACTGGATCTCCCTTCTCATTTCAGCGCTTGTAAATCCCTGCAGGACTCACACACAGCCAGGCCCTCCAGACATCCTAAAGCTCTGCTTTTTCCTGGAAACCTCTCCCAAGTCCTCACACGGCCCAGCCTCCAGAGCCCCTTCTCAGGGGATTATTAGAGGGCAGAAAAAAGAGCCTGACTCACCGTGCCCTGCACCTGCGGCTGGAATTCCCTCCAGACTCATGGCACGGCTGATTTTCCATCTGCTTTTCAGGATTAATCCCCCCAGGGCAGTGCCCTGACTCCATCGTGCCCTGGGCAGGTGTCTCTGTGATGACAGAAGTGTCCCTCAGTCCTGACCCCCGACCTTCACCTGGGGCAGCTTCACCCACACAGACATCCCTGCTCTCCCCCTTTTCCCTCCATCCTTCTTTTGGGTTTGAACCAAAAATGTGGAAAATCACCGGGAGCTCTGAGTGGGAAGTTTCCTCCCAGAGTTGTGTCTGCATGCCCTGACCAGGCACAGGGATAAATCCCAGTGGGAGATGGATTCCTGTCTTTTAGTGATTAATGTAGCCTTCAGCAACACCAAACACTTCTGCTGATGCAGAGAATTTATAAGTAAAAGGATCATTTACTGCATTTGGTACTGAATAACAGTTCTTTCAACCCTCCCATAAATAAATTAAATTTATGGAAGTGGTCATTCTACCCCAGGGGAATCCCTGAGTGTCCAAGGCCAGGTTGGGCAGGGGTTGGAACAACCTGAGATAGTGAAAGGTGTCCCTGCCCATGGAATGAGATGATTTTTAAAGTCTCTTCCAACCCAAACCATCCCATAATTCTGTGATTCCTAAAGAGAAAGTTTTGGTCTGATGAAGTCTAGTAGGGAGAGAGTGGGACAAGAGCAATAAAGAGGCTCTGACATTAAATCACATTAATTGCAACATAATCTCACAAATGCGTTCCTGGCTGCCAGATTTGCTCATTCCATGAGCAACTGCACACCCACATCCCTTCCCCAGGAGTTCATTCCCCACGTAAATCACAGCAGGGTCCTCCTTCAGCTGGGAGGATTGCTCCTGCTCTTGCATTTCTTGTTGTAGTTTCTGGTTTAAAGCACACCCTGTCCCTCTCTTAGGTGCTTTTTCCTGTGTTTTCCTGGGTCAAGCAAAGCATGATCCAAGCCAACCTCAGCTGCCCATGGAAAGGTGCCTGTGGTCAGTTTAGGTCCTGCCACTCAAAAATCAGAGCAATTGCGACTTAATTAAGGGGATAAAAGTGAGGTTATGCCAAAAACAGCTCTTGTGGGTGGGCAAGGCTCTGTCCTGAGGCAGAGCCAGGCTGGGCCCACCAGGCCACGCAGGTTTAGGGGTTTCAGCCTCTCTGGGGGTTTTACATCAAAGCCCATCCCTGAAATTCCAATGGTCAGGTCAGAGCCTTGGTGGGGTGCTCTGCTTTGCCCAGCACCAAGGAGCTGTTCCAGGCTGTGAGGGGAAGGCCTCACGTGCTGATGCTGAGCTCATTTCCCTTCCCACCCTGGGAAAAGCCCTCTCCCTGTCCCTGGGAGAGGACAAAGCTCGAGATGACCCCACCAGAGCCAAAATCTGCAGGTGGAAGTTGCACAGAAGAGGCCAAGCCCCAGCTCAGAGAGCCCAGGCTGGGGCTGTGTGTGACAGGGGCTTAAAAGCCACTTTCTCATCCTGGTTCACCACTAAAGCACAACTCCCCCTGAGCCCTGCTCCAGCAGACCTCATTTGACATGGAATTCTGTGCACAGGGGCACCAGGCAGGAGCCTCTGTTTCCCAAAATATCCCTGACAGGTGCCCTTCAAATCCTGGCAGCAGAGTGACACCGCTGAGAGAGATCCCAAAATGGATTTCATCTCTTTGAGCCCAATCAGATGCAACCCTGGATCTCCAGGTCACTTTTATTTGTCCTGAGCTTCTCTCAGGCACAGGGATTGGAGAGCAGGAACATCTCCATGTCCACAGCACCCATCTGGCTGCCCAGGCACAGAGCTCAGGGCTGGGCCAAGCTCTGGGTCCCCACCTTTAAAATCTGGTCATTAAAATTATTAAGAAGCTTCTCTGCTCTAAATAAAGTGCAAACAAACTGAAGTTAATAGTAGATATTTTTATTTAACAGAAAATGCGAGGTCCAGAGGGATGGGCAGTGTTTGGATGGATGGATTCCCAAGGGAATCTGGAAGGCAAAGCACTGCATTGCACTGGGACAAGAGGAAATCTGAAACATCACCTCCAGCACCTCCTGAATTCTTCTGTAAAGGCAGGAAGCTCTGTCCAGGACAAGCACCAGCCTTTCCCTTTGTTACTGTCCCTGGGGATGCCGTCCACAGGCAGAGAGGGATTTTCTGACCCTCTGCCTTTCCTGGACCTGTCCGATCCCCTCTCCCCCATCCTGGAATTCCATNGGGCAGCTTCACCCACACAGACATCCCTGCTCTCCCCCTTTTCCCTCCATCCTTCTTTTGGGTTTGAACCAAAAATGTGGAAAATCACCGGGAGCTCTGAGTGGGAGGTTTCCTCCCAGAGTTGTGTCTGCATGCCCTGACCAGGCACGGGGATAAATCCCAGTGGGAGACGGATTCCTGTCTTTTAGTGATTAATGTAGCCTTCAGCAACACCAAACACTTCTGCTGATGCAGAGAATTTATAAGTAAAAGGATCATTTACTGCATTTGGTACTGAATAACAGTTCTTTCAATCCTCCCATAAATAAATTAAATTTATGGAAGTGGTCATTCTACCCCAGGGGAATCCCTGAGTGTCCAAGGCCAGGTTGGGCAGGGGTTGGAACAACCTGAGATAGTGAAAGGTGTCCCTGCCCATGGAATGAGATGATTTTTAAAGTCTCTTCCAACCCAAACCATCCCATAATTCTGTGATTCCTAAAGAGAAAGTTTTGGTCTGATGAAGTCTAGTAGGGAGAGAGTGGGACAAGAGCAATAAAGAGGCTCTGACATTAAATCACATTAATTGCAACATAATCTCACAAATGCGTTCCTGGCTGCCAGATTTGCTCATTCCATGAGCAACTGCACACCCACATCCCTTCCCCAGGAGTTCATTCCCCACGTAAATCACAGCAGGGTCCTCCTTCAGCTGTGAGGATTGCTCCTGCTCTTGCATTTTTTGTTGTAGTTTCTGGTTTAAAGCACACCCTGTCCCTCTCTTAGGTGCTTTTTCCTGTGTTTTCCTGGGTCAAGCAAAGCATGATCCAAGCCAACCTCAGCTGCCCATGGAAAGGTGCCTGTGGTCAGTTTAGGTCCTGCCACTCAAAAATCAGAGCAATTGTGACTTAATTAAGGGGATAAAAGTGAGGTTATGCCAAAAACAGCTCTTGTGGGTGGGCAAGGCTCTGTCCTGAGGCAGAGCCAGGCTGGGCCCACCAGGCCACGCAGGTTTAGGGGTTTCTGCCTCTCTGGGGGTTTAACATCAAAGCCCATCCCTGAAATTCCAATGGTCAGGTCAGAGCCTTGGTGGGGTGCTCTGCTTTGCCCAGCACCAAAACCCCACAGGGCCCAGGAGCTGTTCCAGGGTGTGAGGGGAAGGCCTCACATGCTGCTGCTGAGCTCATTTCCCTTCCCACCTTGGGAAAAGCCCTCTCCCTGTCCCTGGGAGAGGACAAAGCTCGAGATGACCCCACCAGAGCCAAAATCTGCAGGTGGAAGTTGCACAGAAGAGGCCAAGCCCCAGCTCAGAGAGCCCAGGCTGGGGCTGTGTGTGACAGGGGCTTAAAAGCCACTTTCTCATCCTGGTTCACCACTAAAGCACAACTCCCCCTGAGCCCTGCTCCAGCAGACCTCATTTGACATGGAATTCTGTGCACAGGGGCACCAGGCAGGAGCCTCTGTTTCCCAAAATATCCCTGACAGGTGCCCTTCAAATCCTGGCAGCAGAGTGACACCGCTGAGAGAGATCCCAAAATGGATTTCATCTCTTTGAGCCCAATCAGATGCAACCCTGGATCTCCAGGTCACTTTTATTTGTCCTGAGCTTCTCTCAGGCACAGGGATTGGAGAGCAGGAACATCTCCATGTCCACAGCACCCATCTGGCTGCCCAGGCACAGAGCTCAGGGCTGGGCCAAGCTCTGGGTCCCCACCTTTAAAATCTGGTCATTAAAATTATTAAAGAGGTTTCTCTGCCCTAATTAAGGTGCAAACAAACTGAAGTCAATAGTAGATATTTTTATTTAACAGAAAATGTGAGGTCCAGAGGAATGGGCAGTGTTTGGATGGATGGATTCCCAAGGGAATCTGGAAGGCAAAGCACTGCATTGCACTGGGACAAGAGGAAATCTGAAACATCAACTCCAGCACCTCCTGAATTCTTCTGTAAAGGCAGGAAGCTCTGTCCAGGACAAGCACCAGCCTTTCCCTTTGTTACTGTCCCTGGGGATGCCATCCACAGGCAGAGAGGGATTTTCTGACCCTCTGCCTTTCCTGGACCTGTCCAATCCCCTCTCCCCCAACCTGGAATTCCATGGCAGGGGCAGCTCAAGGTGCAGAATCTGGAGGATCTGGAGGATCTGCAGGAGCTGCAGGATCTGTAGGAGCTGCAGGAGCTGCAGGAGCTGCAGGAGCTGCAGGAGCTGCTCTGCCCGTGGTGGCTTTGGGGACCCCAGAGGTGACAGTGGCACGGGTGGTGTCCCAGCTGTGTGATCACAGCTGTGTGAGTCCTTCAGAGCTGTGAGGCTCCATTCAAAGGCCACAAGGGAATTCCTCCTTTGTAAAACAACGCCGTGTTCCACAGGGGAAAAGACAAAAAAATTCCCAGCAACGTAACTGAAACCAAGCCAATGTCCAACAGCAAATCCAATCAAGTTTTCCTATTAACCACAGGTTTGGAGAACATTGGATTGAGTCATTTATGGAGCTGGATCGATGGGAATCATCTGGAGTGAGTGGCAGCAGCAGTTTGTGTCTGCAGGCGGGTGAATGTTGGTGCTGCAGTGCCCACTGCTGCCATGGTCCCCACATTTGGGGACACAGGATGTGGGCCACCAGGGAAGGGTCCCCACAGGGTGGCAGGTGTGGGAAAATGCTCTGGGAATGTGAAGGAGGCTGTTCTGGGGTAGCTGTGGTGGCACTGAGCACATCCCAGGGCTTTCCAGGGCTGCTGATAACAGAAACCACAGCAGCAGAGGGTCCTCGAGGGGATGGGCTGGGAGGGACCTCAAATCCCATCCAGGGCCACCCCTGCCATGGGCAGGGACACCTTCCACTATTCCATGGGGCTCCAAGTCCCATCCTTGGACACTTGCAGGGATGGAGCAGCCCCAGTTTCTCTGGGAATTCCATCCCAGCCCCTCCTCACCCTCACAGGGAGGAATTCTTCCCAATATCCCATCCCACTCTGCCCTCTGGCAGTGGGGAGCCATTCCCTGTGTCCTGCCCCTCTATCCCTTGTGTTAGGAAAATTAATCCCCAAACCCCAGAGGTTTGTGTCCAAAAAGGAGACACAGGAGCCCTTTTACTTTATTCCAATAAAGGCACAGGCCATGGGCCATTCCCCTGGGCTCTCTCCAATTTCTGGAGGATGCAGCCTCCTTTTTATCCCAATTTCCCAGCCACATTTCCCTCTCTCTTTCCCCACTGGCTGAGGCACTTGAGAGGTCCAGACTTCCCTGAGATTCCCCTCTAATGCAGAACCCTCCTTTTTAATTTTTAATTCTTAAGGAATTTATGGTTTCACTCCATTGTTTCTTTCATCTTTCAATATCCAATTTCATTTCTCAGCAAACCTACGGTTTGTTTATAAAGGCAAATATCTTTTTTCCATTCATCCATCAGTGAAATTCTTCCCATGGTTTCCTTTATTTCTCAGTGCTGGTTTTATCCACCAGCAGACCCCCAGCTTGTTTGGAAAGACAAATCCCTCATTGCTCTCACTTGGAAATCCTCTCTGTCCATTTTCCTGCAGCTCCTTCAGGCCCTGCAAGGCCACACTGAGGTCACCCCAAAATTTCTCCTGTCCTTGCTGGACACCCCCAGCTCTCCCAGCCTTCCCTGCCAGCAGAGCTGCTCCCTCCCTCTGATCCCCTGGTGTCTCCTCATCCAGGACCAAAGGATGCTGTCCCCATCCCTCTGCACTCTCCATTCCTAAAGATGAAGTTTTTCCAGGGTCAGGCTCTCAGCACCTTCACCTGCACCCTCTGCCCACCCCACAGTGGCAGGGAGAGAACTCCAGGCAGACCCTGACCTGTCCTGGGACTGTGCAACGATCAAGATAACTCCACTTTTCCATTTGCAGTTGCATTGGCAGGTTTAGAGCAACCCGACTGCCTTCATCCTTTTATTTTCCACCTCCAAAAGGAAAGTCCCAGGGAATTGGAGTGATGCAATCCTTGAATCATCCTGCAAAGAGCAGCGGTGGGCGAGTGCTGGGGTGTGAATCACAGCTCCTATTTGCAGCCCCCGCTTGGCAGCCAACTGCCCAAGTTGTTTGCTGTCCTATTTTTCCTTTTATTTGGCCATTTGACAGTGGTTGTTCATTACAGCCCTTTTTGAGATGCCTATTGCCGTTGGCTCAGGGGTGCCAGGGATTTTTTTAATGAATTTCCCCCCAGATAGAGATGAACAAAAGAGCCGGAGGAGAGGGTTTGATTTTCAGCCTCCGGGAGCGCTTTATAAACAGCTCAGATGATTAAAAAGACAAGGGTGCTCTCTTATTAATGGGCTTTGTCAGGGTTCAGCTAATTAATTTCAGAGAAAAATGGAGCATTTTGGTAAAGCAGCCACTTGAGCTCCTTTCTCTGTTCAGCTTCTCTTTGGCTTCACGATAACATTTCCTCATTTGAAGGGTGGTGGAAGTTAAGGATGTTTCAGACCCCTTCCAACCTGGCCAAACCTCAACCTGCTGCCCATCTCCCCGGAAAACGTGGGCAGGGTGGGAATGAGGAGCTCTCCAAGCTGCAGCCTTGGCATCCTGCAGGATAACACAGAGGAAAAGCTGCTTGGAAAAGACAAAATAAAAAATAAATGAATTGAAATGAACCCCCTCCTGTCCTCTCCTGCCACGCTAAGGGCTCCTGGCTGGTGAGAAATCAGGTGTGAGAAGGGAATGGAGAGAATGGGCATGGAAAACTGGGATTCATGCAGTGGGGAGAAGCAGCAGGGAGTCTGTCACCTCTCCAAAGGTGAGGGACCAACCCCATTCCCAGTTTTGCCTTGTTTTCCCTGTATTCCTGATCAAACCTCCCTCTCCCCCTCCCCAGTGTGTTGCACACCCAGGGCTGGAAAACACCAAGACAGTGAGGCTGGGGGAGCTCAGCAGAGCCCAGAATTCCTTCCCTGAGCAGAGCAGACACCAAAAAATCAGAATATTGCATCCAGCAGGTCCTGCTGGATAAAATCAGGTTCATTTACCCGGCAATCTTCACCTTATTTAGTGGCAATCCCATCCCTGTTTCTCCTCTTGTGAAATAAATGTCTATTTTTGTGCTCAGCTCCTGCCTGTTCCCCACGTACTGCCAGGGAAATGAAGAGCTGTGTTTATTCCAAAAGGCTTTATTGAAGCATCAGGAAGCACAAATCAATTTCCAAACGAAGTCCTGTGGTACCCCAGGAATCAGAGCTGACAAACACAGAGATTTGCTGGGTTAAATTAATAGCAGGGCAAGATAAAAGGCAAGGCAGGCCATAAAATGAGTCAGGTACAATATACTCCCTAAAATGTCGAGCTCAGCAGTAAATAACCAGCAGAGAGGTTTGAAAAATCAACATGGGAAAATAAATTCTGGGAAGCCCTGAGTGCATTTGGAGCAGGAGGAACCCAAAGCTCCTGCTTTTCTTTACTGCAGGAGGAGAGCGCTGCTGGGAATTTCACAGCAAAGCCTTCCACAGTTCCAGCTGTTTTGGGCAGAGCAAATTCGCATTTCCCTGTGTTCTCCAACATATTATAAAGTTGGCTTTTCTCAAATATTGAAGGGAATGCTGTGTGTGTAGTGTGGAGAAACTTTGTTGTATTAGTGTGGTTTCTTTTATTTCTGCTATTGGCAAAAACTTAAATAGTGGTGTGATGTGAGGAGCTTTTGTGGCTCTCCGAGAATGGTGAAGGGATGGTCAAGAAATTCTTCACATTCTTGGATTATTTTATTCAGATGAAGAAGAAACCAGACCCCCAGGGAAGGAACTTATTGATCATCAATTATCAGATCTGCAATGGACTAAAACTAAAAGAAATTAAAAGAGAGAGGTTGGGGAACTCAAAGAAATGTTTTTAAATAATGCATGAGGGTCTATGAATATGCAACTTGTTGGTGCATTTAAAGGAATATGTTTTAAGTTCAAATGGGTACTTGGCTCACAGCCAGAGACACCCCAACCGTGTATTTTGCTTTATTGCCTTGTCCTTATTATCTTTTATTAAACCTTTTAAATTCTACCCAAAAAGTGAAAGTTTTTACCAAGAAAGTGAAAACGAAAAATAGTTTCTACTCATTTTTCACAGCAGAAATATGTATGCTTGATATGGAACCATTGCCCATTGTCTATGAGCAGTACATTTTGAGAAGAAATTGTGCATGAGCTTTTAGCAGTTGGCTCAAGCATTTGTCTGTAAAGCTTTTGCAAACTGGAATTGGCTGAAAACTTTTGAAGATGCTCTGTAACCAGGAAATGCTGTTTGGCTGTTTGGAGGAGGACGAAGCTCCTGGGTTTGGTTCGATGAGTCTGACAGCAAAAAGGAATAAAAAAGCTTCAAGGCAGCCACGCCAGCCATCCCATCTCACTGTGCTTGTAAAGAGAAAAATTGTCATGAACTGACACAAACCCAGCTCACTGCACTGCTGAGGGGAGCTGGGGAATGTCACCTGCAGCCACCTCTGGTGACACCCCCAGGTGTGGGAACACAGGATTCGCCTCTGGCTGTCCTGGAGGTTCAGGAATCTGGGCAGGGGTCTCAGAGACCCTGGCACACAGCGCAGAACACCTGGGGTTTGGATTTTAGCCCATGGGAACCATTGCCAACATTAAAAGAAGAAATACACGTCACAGGAGTTTGAATAGAGCATTAGTGAGTTTGTCACAGGGTGTAAAAGTAGTTTTTGAGTTTGGTACAGGGGGGTGAGAGAATTCTAAGATGGAGGAATCTCGTGGTTTTTAGGTTTCTTCCTTCTTCTTCTTCCATCTCCATCTTCTTGGTGACGGGGACATGAATGATTGCTTTAGGGTAAAATGTGACTGTCTGATGTGGAGAATAGGTATTGGGAATAATTAGTAAATAATGTGTACGTAGCTTATAGTATAAAAGATAAGCACCACCTCTGAGGGTGGGAGAAGGCCTTCGACTGTCCTGCTGGAAGGAGCTCGGCAGGGCACAGAGAGAATGTTTTAGATAAGGAAAAATAAACAACCTCGAACACGAGACCTGAGGAGTTTCTGCTTCTTTCGCCCATCTCTCGCTGAGGTAAAAAGACTGAACATTGTGGGAATTTCTGCAATAGAGCAGAGACAGAGACAGATCCAACACCCCAGGGACAGGGACAGGCTGCTCTGACACCCAGGGCAGCACCTCTGGGCACCTTCACTCCTTCAGTGGGGCTGCTCTGGCTTCTTGCAGCACTGTCCACTAATTAACTAATGAGCCGTGATGAGGAGTGACAGGGCCACCTCACGTGGCATTTCCCAGGATTTCAGAGGGGATGTGACAATAAACACTGAAATGGGAGCATTTGGAAAGTGGGAATCGCTAAGGAAACCTCAAAATTCTTTAACCCTGTGGATTCTCCTGCATTCCCAAGTGGAATTCCACTGCTGGGAGAAGATCCTCAAGGCAGTGATATATGGATTTTTTAAAATTTTTATTTGAGATGTGGCTAAAACTCTCCTGGAATTAGCTTAGAGCTAATAAAGCTCTTCCAGATTAATTAAGTTATAGGTATCTCGTGTTCATCCCTTTGGGTTTTGTCACTTTTTGTTTGTGAAACTCAATCCGATGATGCAAAATAAAAGTAAAAATAAAAATAAAAGTAAAAATAAAAGTAAAAATAAAAATAAAAATAAAANTGGGAAGCACAGCAGAAAAATTATTATTATTATTAATAATTAATTAATAATAACTTTTTCTATGTACAGCACACGAACGAGACAGGGCTGCAGGAAAGCTGCATCTCAAGTTGATTTAAGCCCAAAGGAAACTCACATCTCCCACCACGACCAAAAACTTCCTTGCTACATTTTAAAAACTTTTAAACCAACAGCACAAAGCAAAAGCTTACAGACAGTTCTTTTAATCAACCATTAAAATTACACCAGCGCCTGCTTGGAACAATAACTGCTTGTAAAACTCTGAGTACAATACTTCATTATTAAGCTAATATCATTCTAATATCTTGCTAGATATNAACGCCTGCTTGTAAACCTCTGAGTACAATACTTCATTATTAAGCTAATATCATTCAAATATCTTGCTAGATATATTTTTTCTGCAGTCCCAAGTTTTGAGCTAGCCAAGCTCCAAATACGAATTATTGTTTTCCTGTCCTTGCTTTCTATATCTAAAGTAACTTTTTCTATATCTAAAGTAACCTGAGACTCTGGAGTCACATAGGAATTAATGAAATCCTTCCAAAGCATCAGAGGGAGGAGTTTTTTACCTGATTAATATTATAGGAATACTTTGGGATCAAGCCTGAGTTAAATCCCAGGCGGGTAAGAAAAAATCGTGCAGCCATTAAACAATCAGCTGCAAGGAGCTGAGGGTGTCCCAGGAAGGATTAAACCCCACAACCATAAATCCTGCAGATGTAGAATTTATAATCGATGTGGGTTTATGCTCTTGTGTGGCCCCAGTGCCACAGTCAGAGCAGGTGCAAAAATAAAAAAAGGAAAAAAACCCCAAACAAAACAGCAAAAGAAAACAACCACCCCATAACCAGAGCACAGAGGGAGTTTGGTTATGTAAGGATTTATTCTTCCTTCCTCAAAACCCATCTGCTGCTCAGGAGCTCATTTCTGTGAATTCATCCTGATTCCTGGACTGCATTCCAAGAGTCTCCACAGCCAAATGTGGAGTTTTTTTTCATTTCCCTCCCCTCTCCTGCAGAGTGACAGGAATTGCTGCCACTTGTGCTGCTTCCTGCTGTCCCCAGGGCTGTGGAGAGAGGAGACTCTTATGCCACTTTTCCTGCCAGTTTTCCTCCCTCTTTCCTGCCTATTTCCTCCCAGTTTTCCAGCCTCTTTCCCACCAGTTTCCTGCATGTTTTCTCCCAGTTTTTCTGCCAGTTTCCTACCAATTTTCCTACTTTTTTCCAGCCAATTTTCCCACCAGTTTCCTGCATGTTTTCTCCTAATTTTTCTGCCCGTTTCCCACCAATTTTCCTGCCTATTTCCTCCCAGTTTTCCTGCCTCTTTCCTACCAATTTTCCTGCCTCTTTCCCAACTGTTTCTGCCAATTTTTCCTACACGTTTCCCTCTTCTTTCCTGCCAGTTTTCCTGCCTGTTTCCCAGCTGTTTCTGCCAGTTTTTCCTACACGTTTCCTTCCTCTTTCCTGCCAGTTTTCCTGCCTTTTTCTGCCTCTTTCCTGCCTGTGAGAGCTGTCACTGCTGGCACAGCCCAGGGGATCTGAGGAGCTCTGAGGAGGTTCACTGGCACTCCCTGCCCACCCTGGCACCTTCCAAGCCAGGACAGGACAGGAACAGGGAGCTGCCACCCACGCCCTGGCACCCAGCTGCCCTTCCACGTGTCCCTGCAGCTGGGTGCTTGGAAGGGGTCGTGTTCTCTGCCCCATCTTTACCAGTTCCCATCCCAGGTGCTGAGTGCCAGGGACACTCAGGTGACTGTGGGCAGCACCAGCAGAGGTGACAACTCCAGGGCTGCCCCCTGCCTGATGCCACCTCTGCACAAGAAGTTTCAAATCCCTACTGGGAATTATTTTTACGTCTGGCCTCATTATTCCCCATCCAGAGTCACTTCCCTGCTGCTCCTCTGCCTCTTCTGCCTTCCCCCAGGGACAAGGGGAGCTCTCAGCAGCACTGCAGGAATTCCAGGCCTCTTCCAGGTGTTTTCATCCCAACACACCCCAGTGTAGAGATGGAGAGTTTATTTAAGCCCCTGCAGCAACAGTTGGTGACTCTTGGCTCTGGCTCAGCCTCAGCCCCTGCTCCTCCTCCTCCATACATATTTATGAGCCCAATTATCACTGAACAAGCAGGTTGCTGTGCAAATAAATGATTTTTATTCTAAATTACCGAGTTTACACACTTCCCCCAGCTCTGCTTAGCAGAACAGCTGGTGTTTACCAACTCCTCATTACCAGTCCAGGCAACACCAGGAGATGCTGCCCAGACAGGAGCAGCCACCTCTGAGATCAGCTGAGCTCCAGGTTTGTCTCTGCCTCAGCCTCGCTGCTCCTCCACATCAGGTCTCTCATCCAGCCCAGTTTGCACCACTGTGCCACGAAGGAATGACAAAAATACAAGTCTGCTGCTAACAGCTGCTATTGTTGGGTGCTGTGTTTCTGCAGGAAAGAGCCACTTCCATGAAAATCCAAACAAACCCAGCTCTCTGTCCATATCTGCATTTCCATTTATCAGCATTTCCTTTCTCCTGATTCCTGATTCTGGCTCACGCCAGAGCTCAGATGATGCAAGAATTATTCCTGTCCTGGTATTTCCACTGTCCAAGGATGAACATATGCGAGCGAAACTCAGCCCCTCGTTATTCCAGGCTTTAAACGGCCCCCTGAGGCACTAAACAAGCACGGGATCACTGTGCCAGCGCTGGTCTTACATCAGGACTGGGAGTGCTGGTGCCTGGAAGATCAAACTGGGGAAGGAGTGGAGCCCCAAAGCCAAAGCGGGGATGTTCCTGCAGCTCCTGGCAGCCTCTGGAAGCGCTGGGGAGGAAGGTGCAGCTCTGGGCAGCACATGCTGCTGCACGTGGCTCCCACCAGGACTATTTCCAGCCTGTCTGGCTGCGGGGAGGAAGGAAAACTCCTGGCCTGGGCACGGAGCAGGCAGTCACATGTGGCTGGGGAAGGAGTCACAAGCCAGGGCACACCTGGTGTCGGAGGAGATTTGATCCATCCCTTCCCTTTCCCCTATTTCTGCCTCGGGCTGTGGCGAAGGAGGACGCTGGTGGCCGATGCCTTGTGCAGGATAATTCCTGTGTTCCCACATTCCTTCTCTTCCTGGAGCCTTCTTCTGGAGCAGCAGCACAGCCCTGCACCCCTCAGCGCCCCGAGGGTGCATCCCTGCTGCTGTGTCCCAAAAAATGTCCCAGGAATGAGGGACAGCATCCCCATCCTGGACAGGGTGGAGGATGACAGGAGCTCCAGGAGCTGAGCCACCACCTGGTGACCTCCTCTAGCACAAAGTCCCCAAATTTCTCTGCCCACAAAACTGGTGGCTGGAGGGATGGAATATCCCCATATTTCCTTGGGCACTGACACAGGATTAGTACGCATAAACAACAGCTTTAAATGTCACTGTATTATGAATTTTAATTAGCTCTGGCCACCTTGAGCTCTCATCCCACTGCATGACAGCATGTGGGAGTGGGCAGGCAGATGAGGGAGAGTGAAAATATTGATATTTTATAGGGTGCTCCCAAGGAGGAAGGCACCACAAATTTGTTTTGCTGTGATTTAAGGAGGACAGGTTTGTTATCAAAGCAGCCCCAGAGTCTCTGCAAATCAGAACATGTTTGATTCCTGGAGCTTGGCTGTTAGGCCAGCTCAGACACTGAGGTTGTGATTAAACAAAGCCCTCAGGATTTCCAGAGCCATCCAAGCTCCTCTCCACAGCCTGATTTCCCATTGTCCATCTTCCTCCAGGCACAAATACATGAGACCTTGCTTTTCCCCGTGTCTGGAAAGACCCAGAGGATGCCAAGGGATTGGAATGGTCCTTAAAGACCATTTAGACCAAAAGGAAAAGGGGAACTGACTGCAAACCTGCAGAAAACACCTTGCCCTGGCATGGTGAGCACCAAACACCTGCACTGAGATCAGACAGCCCGGCGGGGTGGTTTTGGGGAGCCCTGAGCTGGCTGGATTTCACCCAGGATGGAGATTCCCCTCCTCGGGGCTGGGGTGTGAGGCTGCCCGGCATTCCTGCTCGGTAAACAAGCGGTAAATAATCATCGCCCCGGTGACAAACGCCTCGAAGGGATTGGAAGAGGAAGCTGAGCTCGGCGTTTGCGGAGAGCAGCGAGGAAATAAATATTCCGCATGTAACCATCGCAGCCAGGGCAGGGAGGCGGCGGAACCGGGAGCAGGGTCTGGCCGCGGAGCCCCAGATGGCCACTGGTTGTCAAAGCAAAGAGATCAGCTGGGAAAAGCGCTCCTTGTTCCCTGGGCTCCAGCTGGGAGCGAGAGCCGAGCCCGGGGTTTGCAGGGAAGCCGCTCTCGCCGCAAAAATGAGCATTTATTGCACTCTGGTGGTGAGACGGGCTGAGCGGCAGCGCTGCGCATTCCTGCCGTGTGCCCGGGAGAGCCACTCAGGTCACTAAAGGCCACTAAAACTCCTCTAAGGTCACCCAGCCCGACCATTGTCCCCCCACTAAACCGTGTCCCCAAATGCCACATCTACGTTTCCATACCTCCAGGGATGGGCACTCCAGCACCTCCCCATTCCAGGGCTCTTTTCCCAGTCCCAGAGGTTGGATGGCAGGGCTGGGGTGAGGGTGGGCTCTGAGCAGTTTTTTTCTGCCCCTCTTTATTCCTCCTCACTTCCCCATTTCTGTCTCCCACAGCCAAGAGCTTCGGTGGTGATTTCCACAGGAGAGGGGTTTGGCAGAGACATCACAGACCTCGAGCATCAGACGAGGATAAAACCCAGGAATAAACAAAGGAGCTGCCATTTCAAACACCTTTGGGTCGGGTGTTGGGACAGGCAGGCTCATGGCAGCTCTCCCCAGTCCCCATCCTGGTTCTGAACCCCTCCAGGAGCTCAGCCCTGCTCAGCTCCAGCACCCCACCCTGGCTGTGCCACCCCGCTCCTGTAAAGCGAGGGCAGGGTCCCAAATGCTTGGGGCGAGGAGCCCAAACCCTTCCAGCTGCTCAGGACGTGGCACAGGACCTGTCCTGGAGAGCACACGGACCTTGCACGGTGCCGCCGGATGGCTCCCACTGCTGTCCCCAGCGGGGTCACACCGTGTGGCCACCTTGGTTCAGCCAGCGGGCCCGGCCCGTGGCACAGCCTGGCGTGCCCTCAGGTGTCCCCAGGGCTCCGGGGATGGCACCCAGCTTGGCACGGAGCAGGGCTTGCAGCTCCTGGTCTCCCAGCCCGGCGGCTGCGGCGAGGGCCAGCAGGAAGTAGGAGGCTGCATCCTGTTCATCCTGAGCAGGGAGAAGGGGCAGGTGTTAGGAAGGGGCTCCACCAGAGCTGGGAGGGAGCTGGAGCAGAGCCCAGGGGGTCCAGAGACTCCTGATGTCACTGGAATGGTGCTAAGTGCCAGCACTTCTTTCCAAATTACCTCCTGCCCCCTTCAAAAGCAGAAGATGTGACCTCCACCTGATGCCTTAAGTTTTAGCTTTTATGTTTTTTGGACTCTGTGCTGTTTTGGTGTGTGGTTGTGGGCTCTGTGTTGAGTGTTGGTGAGCTCTCCTCACAGAGTAGGGAGACAAAACAATTCCTTCTCCAGCTTGGGATCAAGGACAACTGAAACAAATTTCAGGTCCAAGAGCATGAACAGCAGTGAATTGAAGAGAGAAAAACAAGGAGGATGGAGCTGCATAACCTGAAGTTATAATTGGACAATTAACGCCAATATGGTGATGGACCAAAACTTATAAAAATATGGGACCTAGTGACTCGTTTTGTGCCCATTTTGGGCTCACCTTGGGCGTGGCTCTGGTGCTGCCCAGGTGTGCCCAGTGAGGCCTTTGAATAAATCCCCAATTTATCCTTTGGCTCTGCTCCAGCTCAGCCTCCCACACCCTCCTCCATCCAGTGGCACAGCACCACGGGCAGGCTCCTTCCTCACCTTCAGCTTGTGCAGGGCCAGGTTGCCCAGGTGCCAGTAGACCTTGCAGTAGTAGAGGGCCTCTGCTGAGCTCTGCAGCACGGGGGGATGCATGGCCAGGGTCTTCAGGTAGCAATCCTCGGCCATCTCGTACATGTGCAGCAGGTCATAGGCCCTGGCCAGGCGGTGGAAGGCAACGAGCTCCTGCAGCTGATCCCCTGGAAAAGAGAGGGGTGGTGCTGGAGCCCTGGGCACAGGGAATTTCAGGCTTTCTGTGCTGACAGGGAATGATCCTCAAAGATACCCTGCATTTGACCTGAGGCCTTGGAAAAAGCTTCCAAAGCTGAGTGATAGCACTGAGATTGTGAGTGTGGAGTTGAATAGAAGTGTGTTCTCTCACAGGGTGAGAAATTTAGAATTTAAAGTTTTTAGGATATAGTGATATAGATGTAACAAGACGGAGGCTTTAGGGCATAGTCTTCTTCTCCTTCTTCACAAGTTTGGGTGATTAGTTGGGAAAATCCACAGTGCAGGACATGGGTGATTAGTTATTGGATTAGAAGTTAAAATAAATTAGTTGGCATCTCATAATTAGGCAGTTTAAGATTAAAGACTTTACTCTGGGCTCCATTTTTGTTCTGTTAACTCAGCATGTAGAAGCACTCACGGTCAGTGAGGCTGTAACTGGGATAAGAAATAATAAAACATCCAAGTCCCAACAAGAATTCCATCTCTCATACTTTTAATCCTGACCCTGAGAAAAAGAACCAGTAAAGCCAAGGGGTTCTCCTCAGGGTGGAATCAACCAGCTCTGCCATGGATCCCCTGGAAAACAGAGGGATGGAATCAACCAGGTCCTACAATGGATCTCTTGGAAAATTATGGATCCAGCTCAATCCATGCCCAGCCCTGCTGAGCCACTTTGGATGCATGTTCTCAGCAGCCTGGGGGCACAGGTACCTCCAAGAGAAAACAGAGCCGTGGGCAGGGTTGTGATGCCACAGCTGGACAGATTGGCCCAGCAGGATCACTCAGCCAGGGATTTTTTGGGTGCTGGAAGGGGCTGTTATACAAGACTGGTCCCATCCCAGACATTTAAGCTGGCATTTTGCCCACCCAAACTATTTCTGTGACCGGAAGGGGTGAGGGTTTTTTGAGCAGAACCAGGGCAGAGAGGAACTGCTCAGTCCTGTGCTCTCACCAGATTTCCTGTGCTCTGGGGTAACAAAATCCCTCTGCTGTCACACAGCTGAAAAAAAGGGAAGTGGCCTCAAAAGGCTGTCATGACTTTGGGTAGGAATAAGTCCAGCAGAGTTAGGAAAGCAGGAGATCCCCTTTTCACATGGGTGTTGTTCTCATCCACGAGATTCAGTGGCTCCCAGTGCCCTGAGGGTGAAAATCACGCCCTGACCAGTAGCTCCCAGTAACTTTTGGGTGTAAATCACTCACCGACCCTGAGGCTGAGCCTGGCTGCCAGCGTGGCAAACTCCAGAGCCTTCTCGTAGCCCTGCAGGCTGATCTGCAGCTCTGCCAGTTTATTGAACAGCCGCAGCTCTGTCTGGGTGGCCTTGAGTTTCCTGGCCAAGGGCACTGCCCCTCCCTGAGGAGAGAGAATGGTGAGCTCAGGATGCTCCTGGAGGGCTCAGCACTGCCTGAGAGGGGTGACAGAGCAGCACGACAAGGACCAAGGCAGGGGATGGGCACTGCAGGTTTAGGTTTTAGTCCCTTCTTTCCCTTGAAAATGAATTTTAAATCCTGGAGTGCAGCTCTCATAGCCTGGGCCTCACATCTCTGCCCTACTCCCAGGATAAACCCAAAATGGGCACAAAATGGACAAACAGTCATGAGGTCTCACATTTTTATAAGTTTTGGTCCATTTGGTGCCTGGAATTCTGGCTGGGTGTACCCAGGAGTGACCAGCTCATACTTAACACCACCAGGATTTGGAATGGAAGGAGCCCATTCCCAATCCCAAATGATCTCTGAGGTTTTTTGCAGACCTGTTCTCCAGGTCTCCCGCTCTGGCACCCTCAGGTGCCAACCCATTCCACCCTCCATCCTTTTGGTCTGTCCTGGGGCAAAGTCCCCCCCCAGCCACCACCCTGTGGGGACACAGGGACAGAAATGCCCAGAGGGCTCCATACCCTGTAAAACTCCACTGCTCGGGCCCTGTTCCGGCTGCCATTGAAGAACGTGTCCCCTGCTCTCTCATAAAGATCCATGGCCAAGGAGAAGTTGTCCCCTTTCAGAGCAGTCTGGATGGCTGCCTGCAAGGAAAAAGGGGCTGGAGTGACATTTGGACAGGCAGAGACATTGGTGTGATTAAATAAAACCCAAATTTTAGGAGCTGCTTTTCCATTTTGTTGCTCAGCTGATGAAATAATGCTGGAGATGGAGAGATGCCAGAAGTCTTCAACTCCAAGGACTTCCCTGGCACTGATGCCCTTTTTTATGGATATTTCAACGGGAACTGGTCACTTGGCACCTCTAGCTTCCTTTGGCACACCTACATCATTTCCTGACTCAATGAATTCACTTATTTTCACCCCAAAATCCTCTCAACTCACTGGATGGAAAGAAAGAGAGGAATTTCAGTGCCTGAGGGTAAGGCAAGAGCTCCTCCTTCCAGCTGGAGATTTACAGGGCTCAGAGCTTTCCCTTCCAGGTTTTCCACCCCAAAAGGCCATGATGGGGTTGCATGGGACAGCTGCAGCCACCTCCTCCATACCTGGAAGTACATTTCCACCAGCTCATCCTCCTGCAGAAGGTAATAGAGTTTTCCTGCCTGCAGCCAGGCCTCTGCTGCCTTCACAGCCTCCTCGAGGTCGATGAAGATCCTCAGGCTCTGCTTGGTGCAGTCCAGGGATTGTCTCAAAGCCCTGTGATGGCAAAAAGCCACTTGAGAGGACACTCTCAGCTGTCCCCACGCCACCTGCCCGTGGCACTGACCCTCTGCCCTCTCCTCCCATAGTTACCAAAGTTTGGGGACAAAAGGACATTCTCAGCTCTGAGCAATGTGTCCTGACAGGATCATGGAAGTCTCCATGCTTTAATGCTCAGGCTTTGAAGGTCATTTGGCCACCTTAGGACAATTCAGGGCACCAGTGGTCCCACTCAGGCTGTTCCTCACCCCTGTGGAATAAAGAGGAGTTCCTCCAGGTCACCCACAAACCCAATTTGCCTCCTTAAACCAAGTCCCAAAGTTACTCTCAGCTCCACATGGGACCACAGGCAGGGAATGTCTGTACTTACACCTCCCAGACAGCACCTGGCACCCAAACCCACACCTTTGCCTGCTGTTTGTCCCTTGTGCAGCCATGGAGAGATCTCTGGCTACATGTCCAAGCCCCTTTTCCAGCCCCTGGTCACTGGAGGACACAGGGACAGCCAGAGGGCTGGACACGTTGTCAGCTGTGGGGAAGGGTGAGCCAGCAGTGTCCAGGAGGCTTTGTTTGCTTGGTGTCTGTCCCAGTTGTCCTGGGAGCCCAGGGAATGGGGGCTTTGTGATCCTAAATAGCACCGTGCACACCACAGGCATCTGCTCCCTAAATTCCTTCCCCCTGCACTCACCGTGACCTGGCTGGGGAGGTGAACACCCCAGCTGGGGACAGCCCTGCCCATTTGTCCTTCTGGCCCACGGGAACTCTCCACTCTTTGATCTGATTGCCTTTGGGGTCTGTGTCCCAGCCTCCTGCTCTCCTCCCCTGCCCAATCTGAGCAGTCTCACACAGGTGTCAGGCAGGAGATTAAAGGTGAGCTGGAATTGGGTTTTAAGCACCTCCTGTGGGTCTTAAGTCCCTCCCTGAGGACAATATCAGATACAGGAAGGGCAGCCTTGGCAGGTGGAGGCTGAAACCAGACTCACTCAAAGAGCAGATAAGGGGCCTGTTCTGAGTGAGTGGTGATTAATCATTGGGATAAGCTTCCAAAGGAAGCAATGAATTCCCTGTCACTCTGCTGAAGGCTGGATGTGTCCTGGAAAATTGTGTTTGGCCAGACTCCAGTTCTGCCTGGGACAACGTTTGCCCAGCTCTGCTTGACATTGAGCTGCTCCCTCTCAGAGCGCAGTGACAGCTCATAAATCTCACAGCCAGAACTGTGGGGGACATGGAGCCAGCACGCCCCTGCCCACCCTGCTCAAGGGACACCCCAGGAAAGCCACTGCCCTCTGGCAGCATCCAACAGCCCCAGGCACTCACTCAGGTGTGCCCAGAGCCTGGTAGAGCTGGCTGAGAGCCTGCCTGGCACTGCCCTCCAGCTCCCTGTCCTGCAGCTGCCATGCCAAGGATGCCCAGTGCTCGTGGTAGGTGATGCAGGCCTGCAGGTCGGGGCTCACTCTGCTGTAGAAATGGCACAGGCACTCCGTGACGTGCAGCTGACCTGTGTGGCACGGGGAGAGGGAGAAGGACAGGTCAGGGGACAGTACTGGGCCCTGGCAGGGTGGGACATTGCCCTGCTCCCCTCTGTACTCACTCCTCAGGTTCTGCCACTTCAGCGCGAACCCCAGCGCCAGCTCATAGCAGAGTTTGGCATCTTCCATCCTCTGCCTGTCCACCATGGCCTGCGCCAGCCACAGCAGCACCTGTGCCAGCTCCATGTCCAGCTCCTGGTGTCCCTGGAGCTCGGCGTAGAGCCGCACTGCCCACAGCAGGTACAGCTCGGCCAGCTGGGCAGCGCCACACGAGAGGCTCAGCTGGCCCAGGTTAGCCAGGGACACGGCCTGGTTCCTCCTGCTCCCCATCTCCTTGGCCTTGTGCAGGGCCCTCAGGAAGCTCTCTGCAGCCTCCTGGATGTGCCCCTGGCCCCTGAGGGCCATGGCCAGCAGGTTGTGCACGGCCCCTCCCTGGGTCTCGCTGGCCGTGCCGCGCAGGGAGCGCCGCAGCCGCTGCAGGATGGCCCCGGCTGGGCCCGGCTGCTGCTGCAGGAGGTGCACCCACCCCAGGGACAGCGAGGACTCGAAAGCCTCCTCCTCCCCCAGCAGCCTGCCCAGGGCTGCAGCCCTGGCTGCGTAATGAACGGCCCCATCCAGCACCCCGTGCTGCAGGTACGTCCTGGACAGCAGGGCACAGAGCGTCCTCTGCATGGGCACGGCCCTGCTCTCGCTGCAGAACTGCAGCGCTTGCTGCAGGTACAAACAAGCCAGAGCCGGGACGCTGCTCCTGCCCAGCTGCTTCCCCAGCAGTCTGGAAGCGTTTTGGAGGATGAAGCCAGCTCTCCAGATGGGGGTGGGCGTCCCCTTGGCGCCGCTGGGAGCAAAGGACCTGGCAGAGGCCAGGGCGATGTTCGGCAGGCATTTCTTGTCGTAGAGGCAGCCCAAGGTGGCGGCGGCATCCAGCGGCCCAGCACGGGCTCCTGGGCTGAGCCAGGTGGTGCTGAGGCACTGGAGATGCTCCAGAAAGGGCAGCACCTCCTCGGTCCTGCCCAGCTGCAGGAGGAGTTTGGCGATGAGGAAGCAGGTCCGGGCCTCCAGCGGGGCGTTCCCCGCAGCGATGGATTCCCTCAGGACGTAGGTCAGGAGCTCCAGCTCACTCTCCGAGCTGAAGGAGCGGCCAGGAAGGCACACGAGCAAGGTCAGCGTCTTCCCCAGCAGGGAGAAGAACTTGTGCTTCATGTTCTGCTTCAGGTAGATGGAGGCGAGGCTCACGTGCAGCGCTGCCAGCAGGGGCAGGTCCCCAAAGCCCCCGTCCAGGACACTCACGGCTTCTTCCAAGTACACTCGAGCCTGGGAGAACTTGACCTTCTTGATGCAGAGCTTACCCAAGAGGAAACAGAGCCTGACGTGAGCCCAAACTGAACGAGTCCTCTTGGCCCAGTTCCGGGAAGTCTCGAGGTACAGCACCAGTTCGTCCTCGTCAGAGAAACCATAAAAAGTGGAGTGGAGAAAGGAAAAGCTGAGGTCGTAAAAGCTTTGAAAACTGGGCACGAAACTGTCTTGATTGAGGAAGGTCAATATGGGGTCAAAGACATCAGCATCCTCCACATGGCCAGCATTGAGGTCGATGAAGAATTTGGGATAATCCAAGTCATCCAGCTTCTCCAGGAGAACATCTTCCAGCGTGGCAGGAGCTGTTTCACTGCCTGGGCTGGACAGCTCCGAGGTGCTGCTGGTAGCCCAGTCGTTGATTTCCTCCCAAGACTGCAGCACTTGGATTTCTCTACTGCCACGGAGAGCAGCCTCTGGAAGGGACAGGGAAACCAAAGAGGAATCAGGAAGAAATTCCTCCCTGCGGCTGCCCCATCCCTGGAAGTGTCCAAGGACAGGTTGGACAGGGCTTGGATAAACCTGGGCTTGTGGAAGGTGTCCCTGCCCATGGTGGGGGTGGGGCTGGATGCCCTTTAACTTTCTTTCCAACCCAAACCATTCTCTGATGTTTCCTCAAGTCCAAATTCACCTTCAGAAGTCACCAGCAAAGCCTCCCCCTCTGTCCCCTCCTCAGACTCACCTGGTGGCACGGGTGGGGACACGGTTGTGGGTTCAAAACCAGCTGTGCAAAGAGACAAACAGAAAACAAAGCCCCAAATCCCTGGTCAGTATCAGTGTGCAGAGATTAGCTGAAGTCCCAAAGCCACCCAGCCAGAGCAGAGGCACTGAGAGCCCCCAGAAACCCTGACCCTGGTGCTGCAGGCCAGGCTCAGTGGAGAGCAGCATCTGCCAGGGTGAATCCCAGCTCAGGAGCTGCCTTGGGAGCAGAGAAGGTCCCTACAAACCCCAGCGTGGCAGGGTCACCTCCTGAGGACACCTCCAGGTGTTTGGGGAGCAGGGTTTGGGGCTGCCTGCACCCCAGAAGTTGCCTCCCCTGCACTCCCGGGGTCCTGGGGCTCTGCGGGCACTGCCCAGCTCTCCATGGGGATGCAGGGACTGGGATCTGAGGAGAGGGGACACTCACCCAGCCTGTACACAGAGGTGATGTCAGTGTGTGCCAGGTCCCTCAGGAGGGTGGCAAAGTGCTGCTCGTCACCATTGCAGGGCAAGTGCAGGACTGGGGACTTCTCCTCTTCGCTCAAAAACACGAAACCCTGTCCCCTGGGGTGGGGCAGGAGAAAAGAATCAGAGTGTCCCCAGCCCCTGACACTGCAGCTGGCC
The DNA here is from genome assembly GCA_013397245.1 of Thryothorus ludovicianus. NCBI lineage: Eukaryota > Metazoa > Chordata > Aves > Passeriformes > Certhiidae > Thryothorus > Thryothorus ludovicianus. Next base: position 31,416 of record VZTB01015223.1, on the reverse strand, counting down.
TCTGGGGTGGGATGGGATAATGGGATGGGATAATGGGATAATGGAATGGGATGGGATGTTCTCCTATCTCCTCTTTTCCTCCCACCACAGAAGTTCTGTTGCAGATGAACACAGGATTTTGGACACCTTCCCCATCCAGGTTCTCCATGAAGGAACAGAAAGGTACCAGAGAAAAGGACTTATTGTTCTTATTTGGAATCCAGAAGCCACAGGATACCACCTGATCTGCTCTGTCCCTTCTGGAGTGTCAGAGAAAAGGGCTACAACTCACCTTGAGTGCCTCTGAGAGAGGAAAGCCCAGCAGACCTTGGTTAAAACCTCCTCCTCCTCCACACACTCTTGGAGAAATCTTTTGGGATGGGCATGGAATGGAAGCCACCAACAGAGACAACTGCCTGAGTCGGGGTGGGATTTATCCCCCTCCCTCCCTGCTGAGTCCTTGGGAGGGTGTGGAATTCTGCTCTGTGCCAGTGGCCGTTCTGCCCCCACATCCAGGGGCAGCAGGAGGGGAAGCAGGATTTGGTTTCCTTGGCAGGGAATGTTCTCCCCACCCTAGCCAAGCTCCCAGCCCCTCAGAGCTGCAGACTAAAAACATTTCTAGGACAAATCAGGAAGCCAGATTAGCCCAGGGCTGGATCTGTTCCTCTCCAAGGATCACCCGAGGCAGGTGAAATGCAATTTCTATGTCTGGGCTGCAGCAGAGCCTGGCCAAGGCTTCTGCTCACACCTCAAACCCATCCTCTGTGAAGGTCCTGCCAAGGAAATCACCTGTCCTAGGCTGTCCCACAGCCTCGAGGTGGGATTTGGAGCCTCCCCTCCCTTTTCTGCAGAATTTAATTTAAATAAACTCACAGGGGTTCGCAAGCCTCGGGATTTACGTGTTGGGTGGGAACGAAGCCAATGCTCCCAGTGCTGAGGGATTTACCCACAAACCAGGGCAGTCCAGGGAGGAAGAAACCGATGATTTCTATGGGGTCTCCTTTGGAGAAGCTCAGCTCATCCCACGCTGCTCCTCTGTGCTCCTCGGTGGCGATGCACCTGCCTTTGACTGGGAAACCAAGGCCAAAAAGGGAATTTCAGTGGGATCCTTGCTAAAACCTCCCCTGGAAAACACCTGGGCAAGGAGAGGCCGTGATTCCAGCTGGAGAGAGCTGCCTCTCTCTCCCCTGAGATTTACTGTGATCTTGGATCCAGCTCTCTGCCATTTCTCCTTGAGAAGTGGATTATAATCCAAAATAAAAGAGGGATGGATGAACTCCACAGCTCTGCGAGCTGCAGCCTGGAAGGTGATGGGAAATATGGATTTTCACAGACACTGCCCTGTCTCAGCTCTGCCAGGAGTGACATCTTGGACAGTGCAAATGTCCATCCCTACGTGACAAAGTCACTCCTGCAGGGAGCTCCTGTGTCCAGTTTGATCTGAGCTGGGCTGGACTGGGGTTGAGGGCTGCATGGTGGGCACAGGTTTCACGTGAACACAAGGGGGGAACCTCATGATTTGAGACCTCCCTCCTGAAAGAACTAAAAGAAACACAAAACTGAAGCAGGACAGGGAAAACCCAGGGTGTGACCAGCAGCTCTCTGCTCTCCTCAGAACGTGGTTTGCAAGTTCTGATCTGCATTCCAGAGAGCCCAGGGATGCAGCATGCCCTTAGAGCCCCTGCAGTGGGCTCAGGCCCAGAACAATAAATGGATTTGTGGCCATTTGTGGTCAAATCCAGGTGTTGGAGCTGTGCCACCCCTGGGACAGTGCCTTGCACAGGTATCACTCACCAATGGCCTGAGAGCTCGTCCCGCTGATCTCCTGGGAGAGGCCAAAACTCACTGCATAATTCTTCAGGAACCACCTGCAAGGCAAAAGGGCCCCTCACTGGTCCTCTGTGAGCACTCCTGACCTCAGGCTAGCCCCAGGGATGGTGTCACACCACAGGGCAAGAGCAGGATAAATTTGCCATCTTTAAGGAAGATTTCTTCAAGTAAAAGGCTCAGCCAGGTGACCAATGTGAAGCCCCACTTTGGCTGGCATTGCCTAAATTTTTTCTGCCACTTCTTCATCTGTTAATCAGAGATAACCTCGTGCATGGCTTAAATCAATATCCTACAAAAACCACATCTGAAGTAGGAGCATGTCCTTGCTGTGTCCCACTGACAGCACCTGCACTAATTCCAGTCTTTATGCCTAATGTGGATCCTCCAGAATTATCCTCATGGAATTGTGAGGCTCTTGACCCTTACCAGAGGCAAGAGGAGTTTCCCAGCCAGCCTTGGTGCCTGTCATGCCTCAGGATCAGGAAAGATTTCTGGTCTGAGCCCTTGAATTCACCACTTACTGGTAAAAGGGGTGAGGTATTGGCTCCAGAGCTGTCACGGGCACCACGCCTCGCTGCCCCGTCAGCAGGGACATCCCTTCCCATCTGGAATCCTGTCCAACACTCTTCACATGGATCAGCTCATTCCTGCAGAGCTGCAGACCCTCCTCTCCCTCCTGCTCTGACTTCCAGATGCCAGGCACTGCCCTGGAGAAAAAGCTCCCTGCAGAGAGAAGTCAGAGATGGGATCAGTGCCTCACTGGCTCCAGCACAGCCCTGCTGCAGGATTTTCAGGAATTTTCCACATGTGCATTCCCATCACACCTTCCTGGAGGAGCAGGTCCATGTAGATGGTGGCCAGGTGCTCTTCATCCATGGTGACCCTGAGCTCAGTGTCCTCCACCAGGGCACAGTCCAGCCAGAATTCCTGGGCAAAGAGCAGCTGCTCCAGGCAGGTCCCCACGTACCCTGAGAGGCCAAGAGGGGGATCAGGATCAGCATCTCCTTCCCTGGGCAGCAGGAAGAGTCTTGGGGATTTTCAAATGCCAGGAAAAATCTTCTAATTTTGTCCCCAAAATTTCCCGAAAGGAATCCTCCTAATTCTCACTGATCCAAACAGAGATTTCATAAACAACGGGTTGCAAAGTTCTCTAATCCATATTCACCCTGAACATTACAGTTCTGTAGTGTCAGGCAGCACCTTCTCCAAAAACTCTTCTCAAACTGTCTGTTTGAACCTTGCAAACATTACCTAAAGTCAGATAGGTGGAAAACCTCCAGACTTCCTCCAGGGTTTTGAAGGTGAGGAGGAAGCGATCCTCGTGTGCCCTCACACAGACCAGCCTGGCTGACAGCTCCTGCACATGGGAGACAAAGCAGCATCAAGGGACAGTCCTGGAGCTTTAAAATCAGTGGGGAAGGAGAGTTCAGTGCAGGCATCCTCTCTGCAGCTGGGATTTGTTTATCTAAAACCCTACCTGAGAGCTCCGTGCCTGTCCACAGCTGTCACTTCCAGCAGGGACACGGATTTGGTGACCCCACCCCTATGAATTCCTGGATATTTAGGCTCAGATCCTCCAAAACAACTCAAGGCTCAGCTTTGCCTCTCATTTGCCATCAGTTCATCTTCCCCATCGCTCCAGTCCCCTCCAGAGTCCCCTGCAGTGGCCTTGCAGGAACTCCTCAGCTGGGTTTGGTACCCCAGCACACCTCCCACCATTCCTGGAGCATCCCAAAATGCTGGCACGGGGTTTCTACCTTGAACACACCTTGAACAGGGCACAGACTCCTCTGTCATCGCTCTCCAGAGCCCACAGCTTCTTCCTGACAGCTTCCTGGAGCTGGGAATTACGGCACCGGCCGGAGCGGCTCTCAACGGAGAAGGACAGCGAGATCTCTTGGAAAGGAAAAGAGGAGGAGGATTGGAGGGGAGGAGGAGCTCTGTGGCACCCAGAGCCACCCCTGCCACCCAGAGCCACCTCTGCCACTGTTTTAGTTCCAGTGAAAGATGTCCCCAGTAGTGTGTGTTCTATCCCAGCTCTTGGAACTGGGCTGGGGTAACCTCTGTCCATGGAGCTGTTAAAATCCAGCTGGGGCAGTTTCTGTATCTCTGCCAGGACCCAGCCTCCCTCCAGGCACAGATCCTCTGCTCATGGGTCACTGTCACTGAGGAAAAAAAACTACAAGCCAGC
>VZTB01015223.1:13566-25493 GCA_013397245.1 Thryothorus ludovicianus | reverse complement strand
TGCCATTCCCTGGGGATGTGTCCCTGGTGCCATTCCCTGGGGATGGGTCCCTGGTGCCATTCCCTGGGGTTGGGTCCCTGGTGCCATTCCCTGGGGATGGGTCGCTGATGCCATTCCCTGGGGTTGAATACCTGGTGCCATTTCCTGTAGATGGATCCCTGGTGCCATTTCCTGGGGATGTGTCCCTGGTGCCATTCCCTGGAGAAGGGTCCCTGGTGCCGTGGTTGTGTCCTGCCACCATTGTCCCCGGCCGTGCAGGTGGTCCCAGTGGGGCAGGAGCTCGGGGGAACGGGGCCAGCAGGACTCACATTCCTCACCTGGGGGACACGGAGGGTGGGCAGAGGTGTCTGGATCCCTGGCAAGATCCTCCCTACCTGAGAGGTGTCCATGGGAGATGCCCTGGGAGATGCCACAGGAGGTGGCAGGTGGGACACTGCTCGTGCCACCGCTGCCAGCAGCAGGACAGAGCCTGTCCATGGGTCCCCAGAGCCAGGAAGGGGCCAGGGCTCGCTCTGCTTGCTCTCACGGGTTCAGTGTTTATTTTCATTTGAGCCAGGCTACAGAAAGGGAACTGCGAGCTTTTTTTTTTTTTTTCAAGGCACCAATTGAAACTGCAGCTGGGGAGTTGTTCCCAGCTGTGCCAGTGACTCACTGACCCCCTCAGTGCCAAAATATTTTGTAACAGTGGGCAGGAAACAGCTCCAGCCCCGAGCCAGGCGCAGGTCCCGGCACTCAGGGCTGCACTCCTGCCTCCAGGGCTGGGTGCTCAGGGCACCTTCTGGCCTGGCTCTGCTTGGGGACACGTGGCCACAGTGGCTGGCCCTGAGCCGTGTCCCTCCTCCAGCTCACTGGGACATGCTGGAACAGGAATGGTGCCTTGGGGGATGCCAGCACCCCGCGGGCTCTGCCTGGAGGGCTCCAGGGCAGGGAGAGTGGCGAGAGGAAAAGCCAACAGCATGGGAATAAACCAGCCCCGAGTCACCCTGTCCCCTCCCTGGCCAGGATGTCCTGGCTCACTCTAATCACACCCTAATCCAAGAGGAGAGAGCACCAGGAGCCATTCCAGAGGAGGCAAGCAGCCAGAGGGGCCAGTGCTCAGTGCCAGTGTCCCCAAGGGTCCCATCCCGTGGAAGGAGCTCCACAGCCACAGCTCCCGCAGCCCCACTGCCACAGGCACCTTACCTGTGCATTCCAGCGCCAGGTCCAGGTGCCAGGGGGTCCCCAGGCAGCAGCCCATGCGTGCAGTGACACCAGCAGTGGGCTGGCAGAGGCAGGGCTGCCCGCTGCCCGCCCGGCACCGCGGCTGGGCACGGCCACAATGCACAATGTCCCCTTTGAGTGGCCACTGGCACGGCGGGGGCGGCGGGCACGGGCTCAGGGAAGGGCTTGGGTTGGAGTCACAGCACCAGTGAGGTTTGGAAAGGCCTTGAAGGTCATCGAGTCTGGCCACAGAGCTAATACTGGCAAGGCCACCGCTAAATAATGTCCCTAAGTGCCACGTCTATGTCTTGTCAATGGGGATGCCACCATGTCCTGGGCAGGCTGTGCCAGTGCTTCACTTTGCTTTACACGGAGAAATTTCTCCTGATATCCAACCCAAACCCTCCCTGGTGCACCTGGGACCATTTCCTCTCCTCTTGTCCCTGTTCCCTGGGACAACTCCTGACTCCAGCCCGTCTCCCCCTGGCTGTCCCCTCCTGTCAGGAGTTGTGCAGAGCCACAGGGTCCCCCCTGAACCTCCTTTTCTCCACTCTGCCCCCGGGAGGGCAGTGCCCATCCCACATGGCACATTCCTGGCATTCCTCCTCGGGAGTCCCTGCCCTGCCAAGCCTGCCCCAGCTCCCAGCTGCTCCCTCCAAGCTGATTTCCCCCAATTCAAAGGCAGAGCTGTTCCTGATGATGCTGCAAGCACCTCCCTCACCTGCGGGGATGTCCAGCTGGGGCCTATCCAGCATCCTCCACCCGGGGCTGGCTGTGACCCTGGACCTCCTTCCTGCCCGATGCTTCTCCCGTGTCACCGTGGGGGCAGCTGGCAGCACCACGGGCATCTCTGCCAGCTACATCCAGGTGAGTTCCTGCAGCCCAGGCACCGCGGGCACCCCCGGGGCAGCGCTGTCCAAAGCTCCAACACCAGCAGGAACGGGGTGGCTGCAGTGCAGGATCCCTTGGGCACCCCAGGATGAGGATGAGCCTCATTCCCTCCTCACTCACATCCTCAGACCTTCCCCAGCCCTCAGGGCCAGGATTTGGGATGGCTGGGTGGGCTCACTGTGCTGTGGGGGGTCTGCAGAGCATCTTTGGGCAACAGCCACACAGCCCCTGCAAAATAAAACCAGAAAGGGAGGGTTGTACATTAGAGGGGAATCTTTGGGAAGTCTGGACCTCTCAAGTCCCTCAGCCAGTGGAGAAAGAGAGAGGGAAATGTGGCTGGGAAATTGGGATAAAAAGGAGGCTGCATCCTCCAGAAAGTGGAGAGAGCCCAGGGGAATGGTCCATGGCCTGTGCCTTTATTGGAATAAAGTAAAAGGGCTCCTGTGTCTCCTTTCTGGACACAAACCTCTGGGGTTTGTGGGTTCATTTTCCTGACACTGGGATTGCCTGGGGCAGGGAGCATCCTCTCCATCCTCCTGCTGAGCCCCAGGTGCCGGGGCTGGGTTTGCACCCAGAGCTGCGGGGCTGCGGGAAGGGGAGCGCTGGGAGCGGCCGGCGCTGCTCCCCCTGGGGCAAAGGCTGCTCCACGCTCGCCAACCCTGGGAAGCTCTGCTTTTTAAAAACGCCCCCAGCTGAGCCAGGGGTGCTCTAAAGGGCAGGAATCAGAGGGGGAATGCAGCCTGCCCGTGCTCAGAACACACAGATGGAATTTCGTGCTGCATTCAGGCACATCTTTACACAAGAGGTGTTGCTGCTTTAGTCCCATGCTGTCCAAGTGGTCAGAGCTCAAGCAGGGCAGTGTTTTTAAACAAAGATTTTTCTTTCCTCAGAAGATTCTTGGTTTTAGCAGTTCCTGCTCACCAGTTATCATCAATTTCTTCTACACAGGAGAAAATTTTATTTTTGTTTCAAATCAACAAAATGGGAGTTTTTAATTTTTTAAACACAGATGTCTTCCTTTGTGGTTGTGAAATGTCTTTTTGTTTTCAAGTCTACCTTGACAACATAGCAACCAAAGATCCCTGTACAAGCAAAGATGTCACCTTCTGTTTGACCTGAACTGGAATTTGCCTTTTGGCCAGCAAGCTGCAAACCTCTCACTCCGCTTCCTAAATTTCTGCTTCCCAACAAATTCTGGATGTGCCCTGGAGAGCCCCCATTGCTGGTGCTGCAGCCTGGCCTCTCGGAAAAGCCGTGTCCTGATAAGTAGGGAATATTCCCAGGGATCTCAGCCTGTTCCAGAGGGGAGTCTCTGCCTGTGCCAGCTCTCCAGGGCTCTGCTCCCTGTTCTGTTCCATTTGCAATCCCAGTGCCAGCCTGCCACGCTTCCCTGTCCAGAATGGGGTGGCAGTGGCTGTCCAGGCACCCTCGGCTCGGGGTCAGAGCTGCCACAGCCCCCGCAGCTCTGCAGGGCTGACCCCAGCCCCACCCAGCCCTGGCACCGCATCCCTTTTCCCAAAGCCAGCTCCAAATCCCGTCATTCCCAAAGATCCCGAAGCCAGCCTGTCCCTCCCCGCCGCGCTCGCATTGTCACAGCGCAGCCCCGGACCCAGCCAGCGCCGAACCCCAAACTCCGCACCCAAATTCCCAACCTGGAATTCCAGAGGCGCTGGATGGCTCCGGCCGTGTTTGCTCAGCTGGGACAAAGGGCACAGGCAGGGGACAGCCCCGGGGACAGCCCCAGGCACTGCACTGACCCGCTCCCAGCTCCGCTTCCCTCCCGGAGAACTCCTGGATGAAATTCCAGCCTCTGCAAGCCCCGAGGGAACGCTGATGGAGCTCCCAAGGCTGCGGACGTGTTCGTCAGCGTGCCCAGAGCTGCCACTCCCTCGCAGGAGGGAAGGAATCCCTTCCAAGAGCTCCTTATCATCCTGGGAACCTCGGCTCCCCAGCAGAGGTCAAGGAGTTCCCCAGGGCTGCGCTGTAAACAGGAGACCTCCCGGAATTGCCAGGCGCCTGCTCCGCAAGGAAACAATCCCAGGGAGGCTCTCCATGGGCGCGCTGTGCCCGTCCTAGCCCCAAAAATCTCCCCCTTCCAGGCAGGAGCAGCCTCTCCCGGCCTCACCTGGGTCCTTGGGGCTGGGGACCTTCCGTGCGACAGCAAAATCCCGGGAGAGGCATTCCCTGCGGGAATTGCAGCTCCGAGCCTCCCTTCTTCCCTGCCAAAGTGCAAATACGGGCGCGCAGAACAAGGGATCTGTGGACCCAGCAGTATTTGTGCATCCCGGCTAAAGTCCGCCGCAGAGGCAATCACAGGGAATTTTTTCCCCTCGGAAACAATGAAACTGCTAACACCAAGCGTCCCCGATATTTCTGTTTCCTTCTGAAGTCGGCCATGCCTTGGCAGGTTCAAAAACGAAGCCTCGTGGCTTTTCAGCTTGTTATTTCAAACTGAACCTGAAAGCAAAGGAAGTCAGCCCAGACTCGGCTTCGCTGGAGGAAAAAGCAAACAAAAAAAAAAAAAAAGATGAAAGGTTTCGTTTGAGGCCAAAGAAATTCTTGGTTCGTGGTTTGATCCGCTGGTATGGGTGGGGGCACCCACTTTGGTGTGAGATGGAGCAGAGCTTTCCTTCCCTGCTCTGAAATCCCGGTGAGGGAGGGCTGGGACACTGGCAGGAGCACCGGGGACATTTCCTCAGGGACATTTCCTCATTCCAGCGCTCTGCTTTTGATTTCTCCCTGCGCAAATGGGCACGGAGCAGCGATAAGCACCTGCCCCCTCCGGCTTTCCCACCCTCCAGGGATCCAGGATCCCCTCGGGCTGCACACCTGGAGAACCTGCCCCATGGACCTCCATCCCCAAGACTGGGTGGCCCTGGGACAGCATTTTCCCGGATTTTTTGGCAGCTGGGGCACTGGGGAAGGGGGGGGTTCATGCATGGCTGAGGACACAGGGAAATCTCAAGGCTTTCACAGCCAAACTGGTGTGGCCAGTCCCAGACTGGCCTGGCTTTAAGAGTTTTCTTTTCATTGACAGCCCTCACTCAGGAATTTTCTTCCACCTTCAAACCCTTTCCAACTTTTCTCCACACAAGGCAATCCAGAAGCGCTGCTGCTGCACTGGGAATTCTGCTCCATCCCACAATGAAAGGGTTAAGAGGGCTTTGGGATTGAACTGAGCTGAACTCAGCGCTTCATGTTCAGAAATGCTGAGCCCTGCTCCTCTTGCATTGTTTTCAGCCAGAGGAGGAAATGAACCCTCTTGGAAAACTGGAAAACTGGAAACTGGAAAACTGAAAACTGGAAAACTGGATGGATCCATGTGGATCTGGAGGTTGGGGCCAGCCTTTGCCACCCCAGGAGCTGTGGTTTGAGGTCTCCTCCCTGGCACTGGGATGTGAATCCCAGGAATCCTCCCTGCTCCTGCCTGTCACCATCACTCCGGGGGCAGCAGCTCAGTGTCACCACCCAGGGCAGCCTCCAGCCTGCACCGAGACAGAGCCAGGGCAGCGAGGCCATGGAATGGGAATGGGAAGGAGGAAGGGAGGATCAGAGCTGGTGCTGGGCACTGCCCAGGGGATGGGCACTGCCCTGAGGCTGCCAGAGCTCCAGGAGCATTTGGACACCATTCCCAGGGGTGCCCAGGGTGGGATTTTGGGGCTGTGCAGAGCCAGGAGTTGCTCTGATGATCCTACAGATCCTTCCAGCTCAGGATATTCCCTTATCCCTGCATTTCAGGGTGTGAGGTGCATTACCCTGCCCCAGGAAGGGCAGAGCTGCTGGCACCAGAAGCATCATCCCTAAGAAGCCTGCCCCAATCTTTGCCACAGGAATGTCTGTCCCTGCCCTTCCCCCTGTGCCCAGTGTCACCTCAGGGACATCGTGGCGTGTTTTTGGGCCTGGGGTGGCCTCCTGCAGCCCTCGGGAGGGCTCGTGGACTCACCAGCCCAGCAGGGCTCGCTGCAGCTGGGCCCTCCCTGCTGGATATTAATTGTCTGAGCCATTAGATGGCAGCAGGAACCGCTCCACAGCATCCCAGAGCTGGAAAAAACGGGATTGCAGCCCTGCTGTCCCCAGCCCTGCTGTCCTCAGCCCCCCAGCACCAGCAGCTCCACAAGCTGGCAGAAAAACCCCAAACCCTATAGGGCTGCAGGATTGGGATCGCCGGGAAAAACGAGGCAAAGCTCCAAAATAGGGGAGCAGCATCCTGAGCAGCCACAGGGACACGAGAGCCGGGTCTGGAGGACATCTCCAGGGAAAAATCACCCTCTGGAGCCCCTCTCCAAGGGATTTTGGGAGCTCACAGCTCAGCAGAGAGTGGTCACACGCAATTCCAGCGGGGATTTGATGGTTCCTGAGTTAAAGACGCCTCAGGGCAGGTAATGAATGCTCTGGTAAATCCTGATGGGAATGTCCAGCCGAGGTTCATCCAGGTGCTGCTTTGGATGGAGCTGACTGAAAATCAGGAGGAAAAACTGCTCCAAACATCAAAGTTGTTCTCCTCTGACAGGTTTCCAAAGGAAATGTGTTTCACCTCTAGAAAATGAGACTTCCAAAATATTTCATGTTCATGTTCAATTTCCCTTCTAGGCTCTCATTTTCTGTATTATCCCCTGGTTTTACCCTGGTCCTATTTTGCCAGTGAAACAGAAATAAACAGGACGAGGAGAAGGAAAGATGACAAAGTGAATTTATATGAACTACCCTATGTAATTCCCTCAGCTCAAGCTCTAGCTTAACCATCCAGTGAGAGAATCATATTTAAAGAAATCTTTGGATAAAACAGAAAAAATCAATATTTTTAGACTTCCCTCTGGAACAAAAAGAGAAAATCTAATTAAGAAATTAATTGCTTATGCTGAACTAGGGATTTTTGGGGTTTTTTTTTGTTGTTTTTTCAAGTGCTTAATGATCCAAGCTTCTTGTAAAGGTGTTGGTCTCAATGCCATTTCCTTTTAGAAAGCAACAAAGCAGCTCAGCAAGGCTCAGCATCTTGTTTTGATATTTCCAGGGTGGAACATTTTGATTTTTCAACTTCCAAAGCTTTGCTGCTTTAATTTTTTGTTCATAAAGCCAAGGCTGAAATCAGAATGAAAGCTTTCAGTTTAAGCTAATTAATCCAAACACTTTGAATCAAAGCCTGGGATGTTTGCACAGTGGTGTTCTCTGGGAATTTATTTTCAGGGTTTGCATTCCATTTTTAGACTGAGGAATAAAAAAAAAAAGAGTGAGATTTCCTAGAAAAGAGATAACCTGCTGCTTACCTGGGGCGAGCCATTCTGCAGCTTAGAAGTGGAAAAAGAAATTAGCTCTCCTTAATTACAGCATTTGGCCTCCTCCTGAGGATCTGGAGACCTGGCCTGAGCTCCAGTTTAGGTGCCCTAAATTCCTCCAGAATCACCCTGATTCCCAGTTTTCCCATGGAATAATTGGAGGAAGAATAGGAAAACCGAATTATTGTGATAATACCACTGCAGCAATTAGAAAGCAGCAGCATTTCCCGAGGTGAATCGCTGCTGCTGAGCAGGGGGAGCTCCCTGAGGAGCTCTGGGAAGGAGGGAGGAATTCCAGGCAAATTCCAGGAGGGCAGAGATCCCAGAGCTGGGCTCCCCACAGGTGCTTCATGCTGGGCAAGGCTGCCCATGAACATCTCGTGATCCCAACCCAAGGGGAGGAATTCCTTCTTCCAGCAGCCCTCCGGGGCAGCTTCAAAGAGAAAATTAAATTAACCCCGACTTCTCCTGCCCTTCAGTGGGGTGGAACCAGCGGGACAGCAGGGCAGGGAGCTCGGGCTGCAGCTGGAATTGAGCTCCCTGTGCCAGGCAGGAGCTGCCAGCTGGGCTGGGCAGGGTGGCTGTGCCCAAAAAGGTCCCTTTGTGTCACAAGCAGGGTGTGACACAGAAATGAAGCAGCCCTGAGCTCGGGCATTAAGCCCTGACAGAGGCTGGGAGCCTCAGCCCTGCTGTGTGACACAACAACCGCTCCTCGACTTTTCCAGAGGGCCCCAGGGTGAAAGATTTGGAGATTTTAGGGAAAAACACGGAATTTCAATGCCCTTAAACCTTTGCCATCGCTCCTCCATCAGTCCAGGCTCTGCAGCACCTCTCCTCTCCTGGTGTCCAGGTCTTCCAGGAGGGAATGTGAACATTCCTGATGTGCAGAGCTTCTGCAGGGCTCATTTTGACTCACCTGCTGTTGGTTTGGGAATATTTGCTGCATTTGACCCAGAGACAGCCTTGGTGAGGATGAGAAGAAGGAGGGTGCAGGAGGATGGAACTAAAGGATGGATTTTTGGGGTGGGGCCATCCCTTCGTGGCTTTGCAGGGTGGCTACAGGTGCAGATGGGCTGTGGTGCATCAGCTTTCCCTGGAGCACATCCAGATCCCACCCATCCTCCACTGCCTGCGTGCTTTTCTCACTGCCTCTCTTTGCACAGCACTAGAATTAATGCCTGAAAATGAGAGTTTGCTTGAAAATAATCTATCATTTGATTATCACTTTAATGCAGGCAGCCCGGGGAACATCTGCCTCTGCCAGGCTGGGTCTCCTCCTGCTGATGTGGGGAATTGCTGGGAAGGGCTGCTGGGGAAACTGGAAGAAAGCCAAACCACTGGCAAATGCTTTGGTGGTGGCTGTGAGGAGGAGGAGGGTGATGAAGGGGAATCTTTGCTGGATGAGGTGCCACTGCCCAGTTCACTGCCTCTGGTCCCAGTAGCTCTGTGGTCCAGGGACTCATAAATTAAAATGTTCATCTCCATCACATGGAAAAGAATTCTGTCATCACTAGGAGTGCCTGGCTTTGCACTGGGGCAGGGGGCAGCAGCACCTGAGCACTCCTGAGCTTCCCCTGCCAGATCCCAACTCCCACGGCAACCAGGGACTACAGAAAAACGATGGCAACTGCCCAGCCAGGCAGAATTCCCTCCATGCCATGACACAGCCCATGTGCCGTGGTAGAATGGGGTCTCCAGCCCCCTTAGGCTCCTCTGCTGCCTTTTGGGAACATCACAGCCCCGGACTTAGAGGCTTTTTTTGGAAAATGTCACCAGCTTGCGATGAGTCAGTCGTGCCTCTCTGCAGCCTGCCCGCTGCTCCGTGCGAGGCGTGGGGCTGTCCCCACGGGCATGTCCCTGCTGCTCCTTGTGCTCAGACATCCCTGCCGAGGGAGGAGAGGCTGTGCTGGCAGCACACGGCCAGGAGCTGGCCCGGGGGCCGCGTTTGGCCAGCTGGAGCCCCAGGGACACACGGACGGGCAGGGGCTGCAGCTGCGATCCCCGGCCGAGTCATTTCCAGCCCTCCGGGGGATGCTCGGAGCCCGGCAGCAAAGGCTGTGCCCCCGAATGACTCCCGGTGGGAGGGATGAGGGTGGGAAAGCACAGGGTCCTGCAAACGCGGGTGTGTGTGCGCTGTCCAGGTGTGCTGGAAGGGACGCTCCTGCTCCAAAGAAACCAGAAATGCCAGAGCTGAGGCTGCTGATGGAGCATCCCCCCCGTGCCTCGAGGGCAGGGGTGTTTATGTGGTCTTTCACCTCTCCTAGCTCTGTCTGTCCCAGCTCTGCTATCCGACATTCCCCCTGCAGCCTTGCCATTCCTCACCTGTCCCCAAATCCCTCGGGGGTGAGGAGGGATCCCCTTCCTGCCCTGGGGGCTGTGGGAGCAGGATGGGGGCTGCCCTGAAGCCCTGGGGAACCAAAATCCCTTCCCAGGGACGGCAGCTGAGCACAGCCTCACATGGAAACACTCGGCAGAGACACAGGGAGAGGTGCTGAGGCTGATCTCTCAGAATTCCTGGTGCAGGTGGGGCACAAGAGGTGTTTGAGCCCAGCTCCTGGGGATTCCACATGCAACCAGCAAATTCCAGCTCTCTGACTGGCATCAGGCATCCAGGAAAGAAGGAACACAGCATGTGAGCAGGTGGGGGAAGTTTGGTTCGAGTGACTCTCAGCATCTTACAAGGTCATGGAGGAGGGATAAAAATCCCAGTGTCCAAGGAAGGAAAATTAAATGAAATTAGCACCTTTTTATCCTCTATCCTCTTATCTCCCGTATCCCGTGTCACTGAAGGGTGAAGGGTTCCCCTTCCTCTGCACAGCCTGAGCTCTGTGGGACCTGCAGGCGCTGAACGGAGCAGGAGCCTTGTGGGAAAAACACATCCAATAATTGCTGTGAAAATTCATGTTGCAGTGCACAGACACAAAGGGATGAAAGGAGGCTGCTTCAACATCCTGACATTTCCTCCTTTCTGACTCCTTGTCTCAGGCATCCCGAACATCCTCTCATGGCAGCTTTCGCAGGCAGCTCCCTCAGACAAAGGAAAGGAAATGGGATTTCCAAAACACCCTGATGGTGAGGGGCTCTGAGCAGCGCCCAGGAGCTGCTGGCTGAGCTGAGGAGGTGACGAGGGCCAGAGCTCTTTGCTGCCACCTCCCCAGCACCAAAACTCACAGCTGCCACTGCAGGGAGCAGCTGGCACCCTGCCCACCTGGCAGTGCCCACTCCCCTTCCCCACTGAGCACCTCCAGCTGGGAGGGGATGGAAGGGCAGAGGTTCTGCACTGGTGCCCCCTGAGCTCCACCAGGCCCCCGTGCAGCCCTCTGCAACCCCAGCCTGTCCATGCTGGAAATTTCAAGTTGTTCTAAAGGCAGCAAGTTAACAAGATTTGGAAACCAGGTCAGCGGAAGAAGCTCAATTAGCTGCTGAACCGTGGGGACCAGCTCCCGTCGTGGCTGCTTTACTGACTCCTCAGATGGGTGTCATTGACACCACACATGTCAGTCTGGCTGGGACAGGGACCTTCCCAGAGGAGGGGACACCTGGACATTCATCAGGCACAGAAAATTTTACAAAAGGCCAAACTCGGTGCAGCCTGAGCCATCCCAGGGTACTGTGTCACAGAATCACCACAGAATTATAGAATAGCCTGGGTTGGAAGGGATCTTAAAGATCATCCAGTTCCAACCTCATGGGCAGGGACACCTTCCATTAGCCCAGGGTGCTCAGAGCTCCATCCAGCCCAGCCTTGGACACTTCCAGGGCTGGGGCAGCCACAGCTGCTCTGTGCCAGGGCCTCCCCACCCTCACAGGGAGGAATTTCTTCCCAATATCTAATCTAAACCTCCTCTAAAGCCACTCCCTCTTGTCCTGTCACTACACGCTCCTGTAAACAACATCTCTCAATCTTTCTTGTATCAGCAGCTCTGTTCCCCCCAGCCCTGCAGGAACCCCCAGGCTCCCACTCCCACTGCTCATCCCGCTCTTCCCTGACGCCTCAGGGGAGGAGGGGACAGCCAGGGGGGACAGGCAGCACCAGCACAGCTCACACGACCTGCTACCTGTCTTGTCACGTCACCGCCAACATCTGCTGCGAATAAAACAGCGAGAGAAAGGAGAAGCCAAAGGGCCTCTCTGAGCAGCTCCCCAGCCCCGGCAGCGCCAGAGACGCGGCGCCTGTCACGCTGCATGAAAAACCTCTTTCATTAGAGGCAGGGCTGGAGCTCAGATCCCGGGATCACAGCAATAATCACAGCCTGGAATCGCAGCACAGCTTCCTGGGGGCTCCGCTGGCAGGCGGGCACAGCCCCGGCTCTGTGGGCACCTGGGGAGCAGCCTGGGCATGGCTTTGTTCTGATGCAGAGCGTTTCACCCACGAAATAAGGAGCTCGGGGCTTTGGAGCCCTTCCAGGGATCCTGAGGTGCTGCCAGCAGAGGAGGCTGCTCTGGTCCCGAGGGAAAAGTCCCCCTCCATCCTGCAGCCCTGCAGACACCCCGAGCTCCCTTCCCGATCCTGGCACGGGACAGATGCCCAGGCTGCCAGGAGAGCTGGGAATGCCAGCCCTG
>VZTB01015223.1:0-11177 GCA_013397245.1 Thryothorus ludovicianus | reverse complement strand
CCGCAGTGCATGGCCGAGCCCCGGGCGGCCCCCGCCGCTCCGCCGGGACCCTCCCCCGGGCCGGTCCCGGCCAACCCCCGCGTCCCCTCCCCGCCAGCCGTGACCTTGGCATCCGCCGGCCGCGGGGACAGCCCCGGGGACAGCCGCCGTGGGATGCGTTAGGCGGAGGATCGCACGGGAATATTTCTCCTGGGAGAAGGGGAGCGGCAGCCTCCTCCCTCGGCCGGGGAGCGGCAGGGGAAGCGGATTTAAAGAGCATCTTTGCCCCTTTGTTGGATGAGAAGGACGGGGAAGGAGCGGCAGGATGAGCACTAGCAGTGAGTACGGCGTCCTCTCGCCTTGGCTGGGGGAATGGGGCTGATACCGCACCGAGCTGGCTGCGAGCAATTGGAAAGAAAATGTCATAACAGCGCTGACAAGCCTAGTGGGATGGAATTTTGGGTTATTTTCCTGCCTGTCTTTTGCTTGCCTGCTTTCTGACAGGCTCTGGCTCGGCTGTGTTTGATGTGGGCTGAGCCGCGGTGCTTATCTCCACGGAGTACTTTTCTTGGCTTGGGTTTCTGGGCTTTTGGAGGGCAGAGCATCGACTGAAATGTCGATACGCAACATGGTGAGAGGCAGCCAGGAGCGCTCTGACAGGCACAGCCTCACTTGCTGCTGCCTCTGCCTGGGAAGAAATGGACGTGAGGGGAGGAGGAGAAGGGTGAGGACAGACCCAGAAACCTGAGTAAAGCACAGGTGCAATCCTGGGAGAAAAAAAAAAAAGAAAAACAAAACAAAAAACCCCAAAGCTTCTGCAGCTGGGGATGTGGGTGTTCCTATTGTGCGTGTGAGACAGGGACAGAGGCACTCATGCGCCGTGGATGAATTTCTAAAGAAGCAGAGCTCGGCAATGTGCTGCATAAGATGAGAACTGGCACCAGGCTGCTCACTTTGGATTCTGTGCCCTTGTTGGAAAGTCTGGTAAGGTTGATCAGGTTGAGCAAGTCACAATCAATTTCTTTTTCCTACCTGATGTGCTGTGTGACAGCTGTGCCCACCTTGCTGGCACGGCTCTGGTCCCTCCCTTTAAAAGCAGCAGGTCCCTGGTAAAGGAGTTGATGCTGATGGCCACCTGAGTGGCTTCCTCCTGGGATAACCTCTCCAGGGAGAAGCCCCCCAGTGCCCCTCCCGTGTGTCCTGGAGCTGTGTGAGGAGCAGAGCCCTCCCCCAGGCACAAAACAGCAGAGCAGCAACTTCTCCATTGCACTGGCGTCCTGAGGTTTCTCAATCCGAGGGCTTGGGGTGGTTCCCGAGCAAAACACCGTGAAAAATGCCTTGGCACGCTGCGAGGCAACAGAACAGGTGATTCCAGCTCTGTCGGGCTGTGTCAGAGGCGAGGAAACTTTGCCGGTGCCCTGTGCCCGAGCCACACCTGGGACAGGAGCAAGCCCCCCTCTCCTGGGGGAGCAGGGCTGGCGCTGCCTAGGTAGGAAACAATAGGGACTGATTCTTTCCGAGCCTGCAGGATGCCTGATAACAAAGGGTCCTCCCTCTGCTCCTCTGGGCGAGCAGCTCGGGTCTGATGCAGAGGACTGGTGGGATCAGTGGCCACCATGGTCAGGTGGGACTGGCTAAGCTTCCTCTAAGCCAATTTTGACAAATGCCTGTTGGTTCCTTTTGGGATTCCTTCCCAGCTCTTAATAGCTGGCTTGGCTGCTGCTGGAGATAAGGGCTGTTTATGGCACTGGCATGTTCCAACTATCTGATGGTGCTGCAAAACTCCTTCAGCCGTGCCCTCCCACACGCAGCGAGGTGCCAGGGAGCCGATCTGTGCTCTGCTCTGCCCTGCCTCACGGGGGAGGCCACTGGGCAGAGCCCGGAGTCCCTCGGGAGCTGCTCCTCCTTCTGCCACCGCCTGGCTCTGTGGCCCTGGGCACATCACTCAGCAGTGCCAGCAGCTGCCAGGGTTCTTGCCAAGCCCTTTGGGGGGCTTTGCAGTCTTTGCCTGAATTGCCATTTCACCATTTTTAGTAGCCACGTGTTTTGGTCAAGGCTTGGCAACTCTGTGACATCTCCTGCTCACTCCCAGTGCTGGGGGTTGGTGGCTTAAGGGTCACTCCAGGTCCCTTTGGGACCATGCCAGGGCTGTGCAAACCCTGCTGGGCGCTGGCTCTGCCCTGCTGGGCTCCCAGTTGTTTTCCCAGCAGCTGGAATGCTCGGAGCAGGGCTGGGCTTGGATGCCCAAAGGCTGCTTCACTTCTGTTCCCAGCAATGGCTCTGTGAGCCAGGCTGGGTGTGGGGCCAGCTCTGCCATCAGCACGTTCCGGGGCTGGGTGAGCACTGCCAAAATCTGCCTGGCCCAGCCCTGGCCATTCCTCCCCAGCTTGTAGCCCTCAAATCTATCTGCCCATGAGGCACAAAAAGCCAGATCCTGGGAGCCTTGTGTCAGCACCATCTCTGTGTCACCCCCACTGATGCCACCTGGCACTGACCTACCGTGGCTTTTTTACCCCTCTGCTGGTGGCCAGTGGCTCAGTGGAGTTTGGTGCCACTTGTCACAGGCTTCCCAGCCCTCCCAGCATGGGCAAGTCTGCTGCTTTGATTTTTTTTGGCTGTTTTCCCCTTCAGGACAAGGCCTGAAGAAGCCAGATTGCACGCAAATTTATGGTGCCCAGGTGTGCCTGTGCCTGCGGGGCTAAAATTTTGGGGCTGGCAAACCATGGAGATGCACAGCTGAGGATAAAATGCCACCATCTGATCTGTGAATTCCCACCACTGCTTCCCATTTCGCCGGGTGCATTTTGTTAACGCTTCTCTCCTGCCTGAAGCTGATGTGAGGCAGGAAACCTGTGGCTGTGGGCCACGGCTGGCCCCAAGCCATGCTGGTGAGCAAATCTGTGAGGCCTCCAGGAGCTCTGGGCAGGATTTGCTGGGTTTATCCCTGGAGGTGCTCCATGCACAGCACTCAGGAGCCTCCTCAGCCCTCGCTGAGGGGACAGGGGGTTGCTGCTCACCCTGGATTTGAAGACTTTCCTGTCATCATCTATCCTATGGTGAAGGCAAAGCCAGATGAAAATTTTGTGTTTGAGGTGAAGAGATTGATCTCGGGCATAAACTCCTATCCTGAGGCTGCAGAGCAGCTCAGGTGGCCCTGAGGGTGGAAGGTGGATGGAATCCCTCTGCTCCTGGGATTCCAGGTGTGCAGTGAGGGTTTGGAGGGCACAGTGTTGGTGTTTACATTCATTAGGCTGTCACTGCCTCTCCTTAATTGGTTACAACTGGATCCCTACCTTAGCAAACAGGTCTGTGGTGCTGCTTGGTGTTTCCAAGGGAGCTGGAGCTTGTAGGGCAACCCCTTGGCCAAGAGAACATCCCTTAAAATCACCCCCTGGAACCTCCTCTGCCTGCAGCCAGCATCTCCCTCGGAACCTGGGCAGGGAGTTTGACATGGCCAGAGCTGTGTTTGTGCTGAAAGGGTTAAAGCTGCCTCTGCCCCGAGGATTTCAGCCTCTGAAATGAGTGGGAAGAATCCCTTCTGGTGCTTTGGAGGGAGCCAGCAGCTCTGGGTGCCGCAGGTCCCTGGAGTGCTGTCTGTGAGTCACCCCGTGGGATTTGCACATCATCCCTTTTGGCCCAGCTCCTCCGGGCTGCCAGAGGGGCTGCTGCCAGCCTGGGCACTGCTTTTGTCAGAAGCAAGGTGCCCCTGCTCCTTCTGGGTCTCACCAAGGACATCCCAGCTCCGGGGCAGGTGAAACTCTGGTGAGCTCCTGGGTTTGGCAGGATCTGGGTCGGTGTGGTTGGGGTTGGTTCACAAACCTGGGATTTTCCAGATTCCTTTTGGTCTCCCAACGTGCACCTGGGAAAAAGGGGGTCAGAATCTGTTGGCAAGTCAACTCAGGGTGGGCTGAGCCATTTATCCCCATCCTTGGAGCAGCTGGGAGCCTGTTGGAGCACGGAGAGCTCCCGAAGAAGGTTTGGTATGCCAAGTGGAAAGTTTCATCCCTATCCCTGCCACCTCTGAAATTCCTGCCATGTGGCACCCCTACTCTGAGAAAGAGCTGTGAGGGAAGGCTGGACAGTGAAGCATTTGGGAAGGGAGGCTTCCTGACAGATCCTGATGAATGCAGCATGTTTGCCTGGTTATTTTTGTCTTCCCTAAATCATGCTTGCTCCTTAGATCGTGATCCTCTAAGCGTAATTACCCCGTAATCTCCAGGCACATGTGGTTACAAGGTGTTTACCAGCAAACTCCATTAAGGCCCTGTGTAATTAAAGAGGAATCCCGTGGTGCTGCACATCACTGGGAGCTCCAGCTCTGCTCCTCAGGCAGGTGTTTCACCAGGTGTCCCCACCCTGTGGGGGACAGGCAGGAGCGGGGATGGTCCTGCAGGGAATTTTTTGAACGCAGGGAACCCGGAGGGATCAGCCTGTTGAGGTCATGAGCAGGGTGTTTTCCAGAATCTGGGCACTGAGGGGCAGTCCCAGACTCCCTGCCTGCATTTTAGTCCTCTCAATGCCCTGACAAACAACCAGATACAAATCATGCCCTGTTCTCCTGGGCAGAGGGACAATCGCCCATTGCATTCGCTTGGCTGCCAGAGAATTCCAATGCCAGGCAGCAGCTCTGCCCCTGGGCTGGTGGATGGGCTCTGCCCTCCCTCCAGGCTTCATCCAAGCTCTTTCAAACCCTCTTTCCTGGCAGCTGGCCCTTGGGAGAGCAGGAGCCACAGAAAGTGGCCCTGCAGGCCCGTGGCTGTAAGGTCAATCGGAGCCATTGAATCCAAGGGCCTAGCGTGCTCCTCTGAAATAAAGAGCACATTTTCTAATCTTCAAGTGACTGGTTTAGCAGCAGAGTGGCATTTGGGATGCCAGCAGGCTGGGCTGATGACAGGACTCCGTGTGCTGCTGGCTTTGCTGGGAAGGAGGGAAGAAAAACCCACCCAGTTCCTGCCAGACCCCGCAGTCCTGTCGTGATGGGGCCATCACGAAGTGGTTGGAACACCTCACTGGGTATTTTTAGTTGTTAAAGGCATCAGTGGCTGAGCTGTGAGCGCTGCAGCACCTCCAGAAAGCATCTGGGGGTGGAGT
This sequence comes from Thryothorus ludovicianus, assembly GCA_013397245.1. NCBI lineage: Eukaryota > Metazoa > Chordata > Aves > Passeriformes > Certhiidae > Thryothorus > Thryothorus ludovicianus. The sequence goes on along the minus strand of VZTB01015223.1, from coordinate 6,107 downwards.
GGTCACGGCAAGAGCCGGCGTGAGGAATGATGGAGAGTTTTGCAGGATGGAAGGGAATGTGGAGGGAAGGCCCAGCCACCTCAGGCTCAGGGATTTTGGCTGTGGGCAAGGCTGGCAAGGGGGACTGGGAGCCCGGAGCAGGGATTTTGGTTGGGCCAAGTCCTCCTGTGCCCAGCACCTCTGGAGTCAGGGGGCTCAGAGCATCCCTGGGGGAGCAGAAGAGCTGGAATGCACTTGCCCACAGCCCCCATGGGCACTCCTGGCTTTCAGGACAGGGCTGATTGAGGTTCAGCAGGCCCAAAATGATCTCTCCCAGGAGCAAACTCGGCTGCACAAGTCCCATTTATTTGCTGGTGGCTCAGGTATTTGATAGGCCCCAGTTTCTGGGTGCATTTTTCAGCTCAGGTGGAGTTTTCTGAATGCTTTATCAGTATCAGCAATAAACCCTGGCCTGGGAATTGATGAGCTTTCTGCTCTGCCTGGGGCGGAGAGCAGGAAGAAAAAGGAGCTGCTGCTGTGGTTTCCTCAGCCAGCCTGTCTGACCTTCCTTTCTTCTTACCCTTGCTGGCCTGGCAAGGTCTGCAGAGCCCCAAGGATGATTTGTTTTTCTGGTCATGGACATTTTACTCCACTTCCATTTTGAATCAGCTTCGTTCTGACTCTTGGAAAAGGCTCCTGGTGGGAAGGTTTCTCTGAGGAGCGCAGCAGTGGAAGAGGGGAGCAGGTGCTTGAGGCTTGAAGCCATCCCCTTGGCTTCTGATTTTTCTTGGCAACAAGTGGCACATTTTGGGGAGCTGTGGGGCAGGAAGAGCTTTGCTGGTGCCAACATCAGCCTCAAAAACCCTTCCTCAAGCCAGCCTGAGCCTGCTGCAGCCTGAGTCTGATTTCCAGGGTTTGACCTGTCCTCAGAGCAGGGAGTTACGTGACTGTTTCCCAGAAATGCAGGCAGGCTGCAGGATCAGACGAGCCAAAGTAGAGCAGGGCTCACTGTGAGCTCCCAAATCCACGTGCCAGGCCCTGTGGAACAGCCACCCTCAGAAACACCTTGCTTGTGAAAGCACCTTGCAAGGCCCTGCCTGTCCTTTCTAACATCCCAGCCATGGGGATCATGGAATTTCTATGGAATTACAGGATGGCCAGGGCTGGAATGGACTTCAAAGTTCTCGTACCACCCCCTGCCATGGGCAGGGACACCTTCCACAGGCCATGGTGCTCCAAGCCCTGCCCAGCCTAGCCTTGGACACTTCCAGGGATTGCTCTTGCTGGAGAATGGGAGCTATTTTTAAATCCTCTTGGGGACTGGGTGGGTCTTTGCCTGGCTCAGAGGCACTTGCTGGGACATGTGGTGGGGATCTCCCAGTCCCAGCTGCTCCCAGTGCAGGCACGGAAGGTCCCAACAGAGTGGGTGGCCCGGGGTGGCTTTGCTTCACCCCAAAGACCTTAAAGGTTTAGAGAAGGAGAGGGGAGCAAAGCTGTGTGTGAAACCCCTTCCTGAGGCACAGCAGGAGCTGCCTCCCTCCAAAAGAAGGGGGTTCCTCACCCTGGCCACGCCGCAGGGCTGGCTCAGGGCTGCTCTGCCCTGAATCCTCTGCACTCAATCCTTGAGAGCTTTTCCTACAAGCAGGAGTAAAATCCCCTCTGCCTGAGGCTGGGGCAGGGAGTGGCTCTCTCTGCCTGGTGTGGCTGCAAGCCCTGTGCCAGCCAGGGTGCCCGTGGTGACCACAGGACTGGCCAGGCAGGGAGGAGCTGCAGCCAGTGGGTGAAGCACAGAGTGCTCAGCTGCTGAGTCCAGCTATGGGAAGCTTCTCCTCGAAGCCAAACGCAAGGAAATGAGGGCTGGGGTGGGCAGAGGTGCCAGAGCCCCTCCAGGGAGGTGCAGATCCCGTTTCTGTCAGCACCAACCCAAACGCAGCCCGTGTGGGGCAGCCAGGGGTGGGATGTGCAGCTCTGCCCCGCATTTTCCCTCTCCCTGCTCCTATGGCAGCAGCCCCGGGTGTGATGGAGCTGGGGCTTCCCCGCGGTCCCTCCTTCCCCGCGGGGAGCCGGGGTGTCCATCCCTCCATCCCCATCCCCCGCTGGCGCCTCCCGCGCCAGCTCCGCCGCTCGGAGGATGGAGAAGGTGGAGCACGGTAAGGTGAGCTGGCTCTCAGCTCTTATAAATAACCAACCACGCCAGCCTGGGCACCGGCCCGGCCTCCTGAGCACCGGCCCGGCCTCCTGGGCACCGGCTCTGTCTGTCCGGGGCACACCCGGGCTGGGCGAGCGGCGCTGCCGGTGACACGGGGACACTGCTCGGGTCCTGCCCAGCCTCAGCCCCGCTGGCACCGGGGGTCAGCGTGCCCACCCCTGGCTGGCACTGGGGTCAGCGTGCCCATCCCTGGCTGGCACTGGGGTCAGCGTGCCCACCCCTGGCTGGCACTGGCAGCTGGCACCGTGGCCAGTGAGGGGCAGGCATCCTTCCCCTGTGGCACAGATGTGCCAGCCTGCTTTTGGCTCTTGCTGTGCCAGGGTGTGGGTGAGGTGTCTTTGGGGTGTGGGCCAGGTTTGTGGGCAGCCTTTGGGATGGAAGGGGATGGCAGCTATTCCACAGGGCATAACCAGATTTAGGATGGGTAAGAGGGGTGTGTGGGGTTGATGCAGTGCTTGTTGGCATCAGGAAGACCTTGGTCCTGTCTGTCTGTCCAGGCTGTGCCTTTGGAGGCAGCTTGGCTGGAATTTTCCCCACCTTTTGACCATGAACCAAGAAGCAGAGCAGCTTCCAGGTGTGTGGGTGGGCACACAGGAGAACCACGACCCTCCTCTGAGCAAGGAGGCCATCCTTCATCTGCTGGCAGCTGCTGAGGCATGAAGCTGGATGATCCCAGCTTGGAGCCTTTGATCAGGGAGCAAAACCTTCCCTTCATCCACCCCCAGATGCAATTTGGGAGAACTTGCACTGGTGTCCCACCATCTGGCCCAGCTGCCCCACTGGGAGAGGAGTGGGCTGGATCTGATTCTTCCCCTCTGGAAAAGGAGGATGAGCCTGGATGAGCTGGCCAGGGAGAGCTGAGGGATTGAGTGTGGATGTTCTCCCCTCCCCTGCTTTTGAAAAAAAAAAAAAGGAAAGTCACTGCCTGTGTGGTGAGTTATGTGGTGATGACTCCTTCTGATGGGCTACATATAAAATCCCTTGCCTCCCTGAGGATGCTCCCCGTTGAAAGCTTTTATGGCATCTTAAAAATAGCCACAGAGGGGGAGAGAATGAGAAGATGGATAGGTAGGTGGATCCCTAATAAGGAGAGGAGAGGAAACAGCTCGGGAGGGAATGGAAAGACTTTGGTGAACGGCATGTGAGCAGTAGCAGAGGGAGGGGGTGGTGTGGCCATACCGAGCCGCTGAGCTGCGTGCCCAGCGGGAGCAGGAAACCCTATAAAAAGCGAGCCTGGGAGCTCTATGCCTCGCTGGGGACAGGGCTGGGGTGAGCAGCAGTGTCTCCCGCGGGCACTCACTGCATTCTACAAGTAGCTGTTAAAAATAATCCCTGACTCGGCCAGCTGCAGCTGCTGCTCCTGCCTGAATCCCAGACGGCTCCTCCCTGCCCCTCCCCTGCTCCAGGCTGCGGGGAGGGATGGGGTCCATCCTGGATTTCCCTCAGGTGGCCGTTCCCACCTGGGCTGTGCTGTGGGAAAGGTGCCTGGAGCTGCCCCTGCCCTGGCCTTGTGCTGCCTGGCAGTTTGTAATGCCCACCCATGAGGTCTGGGGTGGTGGGGCTCAGGGAGCACTGGAAGCCCAGAGCAGGGATTTTGGTTGTGCCAAGTCCTCCTGTGCCCAGCTCCTCTGGAGTCAGGGGGCTCAGAGCATCCCTGGGGGGGCAGAAGAGCTGGAATCACTTGCCCACAGCCCCCATGGGCACTCCTGGCTGGAGCTGCTCCCAGAGCAGGAGTGTCCTGCTGGGGGACAGTCCTGCTCTGCCATGTGGCACTGCCACCACAGCGTCTCCCAGAGCTGCGAGGTGGCTCCAGGCCCTGTGCTGTGCTTGTGGCAGCTCTCCCCATCGCTCAGGGAAGATTTTCCAGAGTGTCTCCAAGAAATGCTAATTGCTTTGGCTGCTCTCGGTACAGCACAGCCACTGGGCACAAAGGGCTCTTAGTCAGCTGAGAGATCTGCCAGATCCTTCCTCTGGATCCCCTGGAGAGCTGGTGGAGTCTGCTGTGGCCAGTGCTGATCCCCATCTTGTCCCCAGGCTGGCCCGGGTCTGTGGTCCCAAATCCAGTGGTACAAGGCTCTGTGAGCTCTCTTTGGGATGGGGAACCCCCCAGACTCTGCCCCTGGCAGGCACAGCGTGGAGTCAGATTCTCCTTGTGCTGCAGGAGGGGTGACAAGAATTTCCCATCCTGGGAATGTGGCAGGAGCCATCAGCTCTGCTCTGTCTGTCCTGCCAAACCCCTGGGGTGCTGCTGCCCAGCCCCTGCAGGAAAAGCCCCGTGCAGGTGGCTTTGTTTGGTGCAGGCAGCTGAGGAACGCTCCTTGGCTTTGGGAGAAAACGCTGCTAACAAGGCTCCTCTGTCACTCCCGCCAGCCTGTCACATCCAGACCATCTCCCTCTTGCTTTCTTGTCCTTTTTATCTTTTTTTTCTCCCTCAGCTAGACAGGAACCCAGGGATGTAGAGGCTGTGGAGGGTTAGCAATGCCCAGCTCCAGGGAATAGTGAAGCTGGAGAGATCCTGCCTGATCCTTGCAGGTGGTTCTGGCTGGGGAGTGTCTGTCCCCTCCCCACCTGGAGTGCTGCATCCTGCCCTGGGAGATTTGGGATTGTCCAGCCTGGAGAAGAGAAGCTTTGGGATCACCCAGTGCCTGGAGGGAGCCTGCAAGAAATGTGGAGAGAGACAATTTACAGGAGATGGAGTGACAGCATACAGGGCATGGCTTCACACAGGCAGAGTGAGGTTAAATGGGATATTAGGGTGAAATTCCTTCCCTGTGAGGGTGGGGAGGCCCTGGATCCCTGGAAGGGTCCAAGACCAGGCTGGACAGGGCTTGGAGCCACCTGGGACAGAGAAAAGTGTCCCTGCACATGGCTGGGAGTGGAATGAGATGAGTTTTAAGATCCCTTCCAACCCAAACCATTCTATGATTCTACCCCGGGTCCCTGCTCCCACCTTGGCTGGGAGCATCCCGTGGGTGTCCAGAGGGAGGGCTGGCCGGGAGGGGACACCTGCAGCAGGCCAGGAGGGGACACCTGCAGCAGGACAGGAGGGGACACCTGCAGCTGGCCAGGAGGGGACACCTGCAGCAGCCCCAGCCCTCTCTGCCTGCTTGGCCGCTCAGGTGGCAGCAAGGGTCCAGTTTGGGACACAGTTCTGCTCCCTGGCAGGCAGGTTTTGGCTCACTTAACCAAAAGCACAACAAAGCCCACGCTCATTTTTCCCCCGCTGAAAGGGAACTTGTTCCCTGGAAAGTGCCAGCTCTGCCGGGCCCATTGATTGCCTGTTAATTGTCGCTAATGAGGAGCTGGGCAAAGTGGCATCCAGAGGCTCTTGGGGACAGACTGTCGCTTCGGCTTGGGAGGGACATCTCAGCGGGGAAGGCAGCCGTGACCTCGGCGTGGGTGAGCTGAGCTGCATGAATGGGTTTGTTAACGAGGAATGCTCCAATTCCTGCGCCCGCAGCACCGAGGGCAGCGCCGTGCCCTGACTCGGCAGCAGCCAGGGTTAAGAGGATCTCTGGTGCTTTCCTCTACACAGATGGATTTATTTACACATGGAGAGGTGCGATGGAGAGGGCTAAACCCACCCTGCCCAGCAGGGAGTGATGCCTTCGGTTTCATCTTTTCTATTCCCAGGCTCTGCCCTGCACTGGTGTGTGACTCTGAACCCCACACAAAGTGTGAGCCAGTTCCCCTCACAGCTCAGGCACACAGAACAATCCTTTGGCAGCCCCAGAACCAAGGGCAGCGCTGCAGCCTCAGCCCAAAAAGTGCAACCAGCAGAGAACTGAGGAGAGCAACCTGGGAGGGTGGGACTGCAGAACCTGGGGCTGCAATGGGACAGTGACCCCAATGTGGGAATGGCCCAAAACTCAGAAAAGGCTGAAAATTCCTGACACAAGGCTCTTGCACTGCCCAAGGT
>VZTB01015221.1:0-11762 GCA_013397245.1 Thryothorus ludovicianus | reverse complement strand
TCATCATACTGCTGGCCATCCCTTCCCTTCTANGCACAGAGCGGGCGAGGAGTTCAGCACTGCCCGAGGCTGTTTCCCACCCAGCAGGGACACACGCAGGAAGTTCCAGTACCTGGCTTCAGCTGTGCCACACGAGCGACGCAGAGGGTCAGGGAGAAGGTGAACCTGAGGTTTGGCCTCCCGATTCCATTCTGCACGGCATCCAGGAGATACAGCAACTGCAAGAGCCCAGGGAGAGAAGGCTGAACCATAGCCCAAACGAACACAATGGGAGCACGAGTACATAAACTGGCTTCTGGGACATTTCACGTAGGTCAAACATCAATTCCGTCAGCATTTCCATTCCTACAAACAAAATTCCCAAGAATTTCTAAAACACACTTCCCCCCTTTCTCTGTTGATTATAACAGGAGGAAACACAAAGCACTAGAGGAGAAACAAGGGGAGAGAGGACAAAAAGCTTCTTTGAGCTGTCTCACCGTACGCATGTAGGCGGATGAGCAAGGCAGCATCTCTCCCACACGTGTCCATGACCTACAAGTTTTTCCCCCTGCCAAACTGGCAATGGGGCTGAGCCTTACCTGGCTCTGCTCTCGGAAGCGAGCCCCTTCCAGGTGGGAGCGGAAGGAAGCCAGGACAAAATACGCAGCCGCTCTCATGTTGGAGTCATAGCTGCTCAGGGCAGCCACTGTGAGACCCAGGGCATTGACTTCCACAAACTTGTGACATGCCACCACACACTCTGTGAGGGGAAGGGGGAAAAGAAACAGAAAGCACCCGGTGTGTTAGCACTGACATGTCCCAGTGTGTGTAACAGCACTATAATCCATAACCCACTATAATCCATAGCATTTCTGGCCACGAGCACCCACTTCTGGCTCCATCCCCACCTCAGTGCATGAAGGCTCCTCCAGTTGACAAAGGGCTTCAGCAATTCACTCTGAACAGCAATTCTTTACCCTAGCTGAAATTCGTGGGGCTGTTCTCATTTATGTGAGACAGAGATGATCCTGCCCACTAGGCCACATAAAGTTTGGCGTAAATTCTGTAAAGACATCTTGTATCCCAGCGTTTCAGAGAAGCTGAGTAGAAAGGACAACAAGAGGGAAAATTCACCTCTCTGGAGCATTTCTAGGGGCCTGAAAGACCAGCACTAAAAAGCTTCTGCAACAGAAAGGGTGAGAGAGTGACACACAAACAGCCCATAAACCCCAGCAGCTGTCCCTGTGCGGGCACAAGTGACTCTGCTGGTAAGGCCTGCTCTGAGCCAAGTACTCAGCTGTACCGCTGAGCCCTTCTGGGCAAAACAAAATCCAGCAAGGACCAGAATTCAGCCCAACAGAAAGCAGGAGATACACTTTTCCATAAAGCATTTCTTTTTTGCAGCATTTTGCCATCAGGATTTGGGGTTTCTCCTTTAAGGGCCTGTGTTCTGCGTGTTTTGAAGGGTTGCTGCCATCTCTACTCACTGATGGCTAGAAATGACTTGGTGTGAACCTTCCACTTATCTCCAGGAATGGAGAACAGTGGGACCTCAGTGCTATTTTACCAGCTACAAATGTACCATGAGTTTAGCAATAAGATCAATGTATTTTCTTGTCATTCACACTGAAGGGCAAGAGGAAGTTTCAAGAAACAAATATTCCTATTTAAGAAGGGGTGACAATCACACAGCCAAGTACCTACATTCGATCCACTGATTTCCTCCCCTATCACTGCCCACACAGTGTGTGCATGTATAAATGTGTGTATATCTGTGTGTGTGTGTGTATAATTACATTTAAAAAATCACATATTATTTCTGTCACTGCACCAGCACCTGGGCTACTTCTCTTTTTCTCACCTACTGGAACTACTAAAACTCAGTTTCATGCCTGGCAGTTTCTTACTGCTAGCTCTGCTGGTTATGGGCCAGGGAAAGCAGGGTCTCCACTTCCCCACCAGCCACTGCCCTTTGTTCCAGAGCCACCACTCTGCTGTCCTTCAGGCTGCAGCTCTGGGGAACTGCTGATGTGCACTGACCATTCACACTGTGGAGCAGTGCCACAGAATGAAACCCAAGGGTCCTCCTTCAGCAGGCCACAGGCAGATTTATTTGAAGAACTTTCCTTCACTGAAAACATGCAGTGACAATATTTTCCATCCTGCTGACCCTGGAGAGCGTGTTCAACAACTCACATAAAATAGCAATTACTATTTCTAGAAAAGCACCCCCATTTCATTTTATGTCTGCCCTACAGCTTGTTTAAAGGACCTTGAGAACCAGGATGCAAAAGCTTTGCACAAGATGCTTAGCAAAGACAGGTAGAACTTGCTCCCTGCCCAAGCCCAGACTTACTTTTTCCCTCAGCGAGCACTAAACACTGTGCAACAAGTCCATATTTATTTATTCTGGTGGCACTGAGCAGCCAGGACAAAGAGCAAAAATGAAAGAAAGAACTGGGAATTCCAAGAGCAGCCAGCATGGTTTACAAACACCACGGGACTGGTACTCACAAATCGCTTGGGCCCTTTAAAAATGCCCCTCTTAGGACTCTCACTCTGCGTGAAGAAGCCAAGAGGGAGATGTCCCCTTCTCCAGTCTCAGATCCAGGACAGCCATTGCCTTTACAGCTCCACAAGAACATGATTTACAGCAATCCCCTCAGCCTTGGTGCTCCTCACATCAGCAGCCACCGAGAGGCTGCAGTGCTGCTGGGGCTGCTACAGACCCCAAATGCCTCCCTCCCTCCACGGGCCGGGTGGGGCTGGCAAAGTGTCCCTCGTCCAGCTGTCCACACGAGGCTCCAAAGACACCAGCTGTCCCCAGCTCCTCATATCCCTGTGCACCTCCAAGGCCCTGCACTAACTGGATTGTCCAAGATCCCTCTGATGGCAAAATGCCAAACAGCTCCGGTACCTTTTCTCCTTAGAGGACTCAAAGACAGTTCTTCTCCTGCTGCCAGGATTACACAGGGCAGCTCAAACCATAGCCAAGGACAGGCCAGGCACACTCAAACAGGTGTTGTGCTTGCAGGGTCGGGGTGAACAAAGGGCTGGGAGCGTGAGTTCACTGACAGACACCAACAGCCTGCCCATGGCTTCTGACACTATTGCTGTGCAAAGCCAAATCCAGCCACAACTGCACCGTGCTCGAGCAGAACTGACGTGGGGAGAGAGCTGCTGAGGAAATCCCTCAGGCTGCTCGTCTCCCTTCCACCTCTGAGGGCTCTCTCCAGGGACAGGCTGTCTGTGCAGCACAGCAGGGACGTGCACGGCCGAGCTGTCACACAGGAAACTTGTGACAGGTCAGAGCAGTGGCCTCTCTGTGAAGCACATCGGCCTCACGCCCATCTGACTGCTGGAAAAGGAGCTGGCTGAAGTTTCCCTGTTCTATACCCACAGCCTGTGACAGGCCAGAGCTCCAGCCAGCTCAGTCACAGCCCTCACACAACTTTGTCTCTTCCCTCTTAAGTCAGGCACAAATTCTGTGCAGCGTTAGCCCTTGGATCAGGGATAACAGAGCTCCAGGTGCAGCTCCTGCAGCAGAGCAAGCTGACACTCACTAAACACCAGAGACAGACTCACTCACCTGGTCTGGTCAATTCACTGAAGAGCTGAAGCAGAAAACAAGGATCATAGAAGTCATCAAGGTTCTTGACAGTGTCATCTTTATATAGTGATTCTTGTATACTCTGAAATCAAATCCAAACCAGTATTTGTAAGGAGCAGCACCTATTTCAAACTTCCCCAACCACCTCATTCCACTATAAGCCACTTCATACTAGACCTTGTAAAATATTATGCAACATAGGGTGAGGTTTCTTTTCTTTAAACCTGGCTTTCACTATGACAGTACATCCACAACTATTTCCCCTGACCAGCACCAACAGCTACAGAAGCATGCCAGGAAACAGTAAAAAAGGCTGGAGAGCCCATTGCCAGTGGATCCTTGGGCTGTCCAATCCTGGACTCACATGCATGACAACCTTTGCACTGCACAATCACCCCTGCTGACAAGATGCGGCCCACATCTTGCAATTAATTAAAAAAGTGCTCCTAAAGAACTATTTCCAGTCCTCCTATGAATTGAAATTACTCCCCTGATGGAAACACACTGCAGTATCTAACATGGATGCAAGAAATGAATGGCTCAAGGCTCTTTCTGCATATCCAAAGAAGAGTAACCACGAATAGGCTGGACCAAAAGCACCTGTGACAGCAGCAGCCGGCGATGCTGAGGGAATGACAGAATCGTCTTCATCATCTTCTCCCGATCCAGCAGACACAGAATCTCCTCCATGCTTGGCTGCTGCCACAGGGACCTCCCCAGACTCTTGCAAGTCTTGTGATGCTCCACAGCAGCTGGACCCCACAGCAGGATCCTTAAACATTGTTAAAGGTAAATGCATTAGGCAACAGAGCAAACAGCAATTACAGAGATCAATTAGTACTGAAATTTTGTCTTTACTTGTAGTTATCACCCTGTGGGACTTGAAACTAGAACTCGTTTCGCTGGCAACACCTTTTGCATCCACTCCAAAGCTTTTCAAATTTAGTCTGAGCGTCTCATTTCACTCCACCCTTCCCTGTCCCTCCAAGTCAGAACATATCCAATCAGAGGCACCTATGGATTTAAGCTGTAAGCACAGGTAAAAATGACAGTAGCTGCATGAAGAGACAGGGATCCAGACCTGCCTCAGCTGCCTGAGCCAGTGCCTTGCACTGCTGGTGGTGTTTCTTCTGCTACCACCAGGCACAGAAAAGCACATGTGAAGGCAGCAGACCAAACCACAACTGCTGCTAACAGACTTTCCTGTGGACTGCTCGGGCACAGGGAAGGGAAAAGTCCACTAGTGACTCATGTTTCAGCCTCCCATCTGTGAGGAGACCCCTATAGTGAGTCCCAGCTACAGAGCTACATTCCCTCAACTAACCTACAGACACACAGAATTCTGGGCAAACATAAGAGACTTACATTAAGAATATGAAATACCTAGTAAAAATGTTTCCAAAAGCAACATTAACCTTTAGGTTTGACCTTGATCACTGTCTCCTTCATTCAAAAATGAGACTCTAGAAAAATACCAATTGTGAGACTATCTGTGTGTACTTTGCCCAACAAAGTAAGGTGTTTAGCTTACCCAGAGTTTATAAGACTTTGATTATTCTTCTCATACAACTGAAGCAACAGCAGTATCTTCTGATCTAAAACCCAAAATTGAACCCAAAGTTAGTGTCCTGTGGAGACAAGAAGAAGATGCAGAAGGAAGTGCCTTTGCCAGGCTGACACTTACCCACAGTGCTCAGCGTGGCCCCGTAGGCTCCCAGCAGCACTGGGAGGTGACTGCTCCCACACACAGAGGGGTTGAGCTGCACAACTGTCAGCAGGATGTCCACCAGCGCCTCTGCAACAAGCACAGCTTGAGCCCTGCAGCACTCAGTCACACACAGCACAAATAAACAGCCCCACATCCACTCCAAAGGGATGCACACACAGCACTGGACATCTTACGTCAGCATCTGTCTAGAGATGCCACAGCCCATTTCCCCAGTACACTAAAGGGTGGTGATGGTACATCTAATTCAAGGGGGCATCTTGAAACAGTACTCCCAAGCTGAACACACAAGTCATTTGGCCAGGTGAGATCACCAGTGTGGAACACACAAACTCTGCAGAAGCTTTCCACATGTACACACCTGCTCTGGTTAAAAAGGAGTGCTGTACCTATCCTGCCACAGCTCCACTCTTTCCTCCCCGAGGAGGGTGTCTGCAATGAGCTCAGGAGCTGCACAGAGAAAGGCAGACCAACCTCCCCAGCAACCTGCCCAAGGACTCGAGAATTCACAGCAAAACTTTCTGAGTCTGGAGTGCAGCTTTAAATACTGCAGCAGTAAATATCAAGGGTCCTGCACTGTGCATTGCAGCCAGGCCCAGCACTGCAGGTGGCGTGGGAGCCACAGGAACTCTGTCCTGGGGGGTACAAAAATCACCCACCTTTGCTCTGTAACTAACTGAGAAGCAGATTATATAAGTGACTGGGTTCCTCAAAAGCAAACAGGCTGTCTGCAGCACACTCAAGACACAACTCCAGATTTCTCTATTCCCCATATTTGAAAAGGCCTGGGCTTTGACCCTAGTTATGTGCAGGAATATAAACTGCATGTCCAAACTGAAGAGTTCCTAAAGTACCGGACTAAGTGAATGCACTCATGACACCAAGCTTCTGGAATACTGCAGCTGGCATCAAAGAATCCATCCTGATGATCTACAGAAATACATTCTAAAGGTAAGAAACATACAGAAGACACATTTGCAAGCAGCAAAATCTATTCCTTTTTTTTCATTTCACTAAACTGGTGACTGCACGAGAGCTTTTTTCTCTTTTCAGGTGTTTTCAAACCTGAAAGCTTGTTTACATGTTGCTCATCAATAAACACAAAATCCATTATCAACATGCTGCCTTGAGAATTTCCCCCCCTTTTCTTACAAAGCTCCTTCAGTCACTGGCTCTCAAACCCCTGTACAGTGGAGAAAAGCTGAGGTCTATGTAGATTCAATGTGGTTTTCAGTTGCCAGTGAAGTCAATCCTACACATGAACTGGCACACATTTTATATTCCTCTGGAAGGATATTCCTCATGAAAGGTTGCAATATGAAATACACATAATTTAAATTGCCATTTTGAGTAAAACTTGCAAAATCAACTTTAAATCTTCTGTATCAACCTATTTTAAAACAGATTTAAATATGACAGGACCTCTGTGCTCTTCAGTGCTCTCACACTAACTGCCTCACAGAAGCCAAAAGAATCAAAAACTTCAAATGGGTTAAAAATATCAGAAAACAAACAAACAAACAAAACTCCATGCCAAAATAAAAACTCAAACCCACCTTTCCAGTAGTTTTAAAACCAGAAGTGTTTAAAACCAACATAAAATTAATGTAACATTTATATTCCAGCAGAGGTACAATTTAAATGCCAATACTCTGGAACTGTTCATAACTTCAAAAGTATTCACATGGCTGGGTGTGTTACTGGATGGAGAGAATATAATGCAGGAAAGAGAAGATTAACTGTATTTAGTATGGGGAGAAAATTATTTTAAAATACCTCTTGTCTGGATGTTCATGCCATCTTCTTCTCTTGACTTCAGGATGGTTGACAAAAATAGAGAGTGCTGAGTGACCATCATGTGAAGTTTGGAGAGCTTGACTAAGCTCTGACTCAGTGAGGATTCTTTCTTGTATAGTAACTGGATGGCAACGTTCAGGACCTTCAGAAATGCTTCATCTCTGTAACGGTACCTTTGGGAGAGGGATCACAGAGAAGTCAGATCCCAACCAAACCCGAGGAAACTTGCTTGACGTTTAAGAAATGAGAACTTGGCAAAGAAAATGAACTTGGTAAAACCAAACCAAATTAAAATGAAAACACTTACTTGAGTCCTGTCTTCACAAGGCTGCACCAGTCATCTGGGTCCACTTCCTCAACCACACACTGTGCACAGCAAGCAAAAACAGGTGTTGATCTACATGTGGCACACGGAGCTTCTACAGCAATTTGTGTTCAAGGGACACACTAAGAACATGCAATCCAAACACTCATGTGGGATGAGTAGGGGATAACAGAGAAAAAAGCTCTTGGATACAACAATCCTAACTCCTGGTTCAAAGGAAACTGCCAAGTGTTTTGTTGGTCTAGGAGCAGGGGAATGTATGAGCTGTATGGAATTAAAAAGCAAGCTGGGCTGTAGGTTTCTAAAATCCAGTGACTCAAAACTCTTCAAACTCCTAAAGTGTGAAAAGAATCACAACTTGACAAGTCAAAGCAAGAGACCAGGTACCAGGTTTTGGAGTAGTTTAGCTAACCAAGCTTTGCAGGGGCACACGGTGCCTGGGGTAGGTGTTCCTTACAGATGATGAGCCCTGAGGAGCTGGGAACCACAACAAACAAGGCACCCTGACAGCAGCTCATAGCAACAGTCCTGGAAATGCAGGAGCCAACCTCGCCAGGCTGGAAACACCCTCAGGATGCAAGGGACATTGGAAGGTGGCCTCAGGGCCTGCAGAGTCAGCCAGGTCCTACAAGGGAGTCTCAGCAAAGGACAGTGAGAGGGCAAAGGCATTCACTGCTCAGAGACCCTCAGTGTTATGTGTCACAGGGATCTGTGTTCACTGAACTGAACCAAAGGAACAGTACAGAGGACTGATCAAGTAGGGTTCTTCAAGATCCAAGTCTGGATTTCTATTTATGATCAACCAGATTTTTGCCCCAGACTTTCAGATGACATGGCAGGTGGGTCTTGGCAGAAGTATCGCTATCACCTTTGTTTAATTAAAATTAAAAAAAAAAATCCACTGGTAACCTTTGATTTCTTACTCCTAAATACCTCAAACTCCTATCTTCAAAGGGGATTCTTATCAGAAAGAGATCATCAAGAACATAAAACTCCTTCATATAAAGGATTATCAGGACTAAGTTAACTCTGCAAAAGCTATTAAAAGTCCATGGAAACCAGAACCCATAAAAGAGGAAATCAAGCCCTATCTATATTTACAAAATCTACAACCGCCCAATCACAAATAAACACAGTCCCACTGTGTCAAAGCAGATAAGAAGTCTCACCAATAATTCCTCAAGCCTCATTAGCATGGACCTCTCCACCTCTTGCTTGTGTTCATCTTTACTGCTGCTGTACATGACAACTAACCCCCTCATGCAGGCTGACAAGAGATGTCTCCTCCAGGAATGCAGCTCCTCCGAGTTCTGAAGCACTCTGGATATGGCATCTGCCACGGCCCAACTGCAGAGACAGTACTGATTTTTTTATTCATATTTTAACTTGCTTTTGTATATGTTAAAGATGTCCTGATGCCAAAGTACAAAGCAACAGATTCTGTGAGGAGAGGATGCTGTTACTGCTCCCATTCCTATCACAGTGCTTCCCAGGACAAACTGCACACACACACTGCCTACCTGTCTTCATTCCCTGCTCTCTCCAGAGCAACAGGAAGCTGGTCCATTAGGTTGTGCAGCCCTTTGCTTCCTGCAGGTGGCAACAATTTTGAAAGAATTTGCAGTTTTACAGTGGCCCCATGAGATGCTCCGGTGTCCTGAATCTCAGCACAGAGCTCCTTCCACAGGGCTTTCCTCAGGACACGTGTGACAGCCGAGACAACTGTTGGGAGAGCAGAGGGCACAGGTTCCACCACCTGCAGACGTTAAACAGCACCACACTAATCCCAAACCACTTTCTAATCCAGGCCCAGATTACTCAATTTCCAGGAAAGGATGCTACAGCAGCTGCTACTCTGGTACAGGAAAGTCCTACAGAAAGGCTCACTTCTTCACCCATCCCCTACTTCCCAGAGTGCTGACAAGGTCCTATCACTGATTGGTCTTGTAGGCAGAGCTACAGCTCCAGTTAGCCTGTTTCCTTTGCTATTTACATTTCTAGGCAATAAGGGAAATGAAATTAAAGTGATCCTATTCTATCCAGTTGAATCCTAACTCATCGTTTTGCTGGTAGAGAATTTAACATGCTTGTCCATTGATGTAACACTGCTTTGGATTTGGAAAGTTCTGGACTGCCAGTTTAGGAGGGCATTACTGTAGCCAGCCCACAGCTGGAGATTTGTTTTAGAAGAAATTCTTTGACTCTGTAAAAGTCTGCAAAAACTATCTGGCCGTGGCATAGCACACTCCAGACACTCTTCTATCCATGCCTGAGCAAAAGGTTTTACCTCCTGTACTAAACCAAGAGAAGCACAATGACAGATTTTCACATGCACTAAGCATTAAATAAAGGTTTCAAACGAGCAATCTGGGCAGCAGTAATTGTAAGAGCACTTGGCTTCAGCCTAACAGCCAACCCTCAGGATAGCTCTTCACCTTCAGCGCTGCCAAAGTCCTTCCAAGACAGTCACCAGAGGTCAGGCATCTAACTTTTATCACCTTTAGTTACGGTGTGAAGATTCCCAGACCTTAAGGTCAGGAGTTTGGTCACTGAATCACAAGCAGGGCTCAGCAGTACCTTTACCTGTGGAAGGTCGGCTGAAACCATACTGGTCTCTGCACTGCAAATACACATTAACCAGTGGAAGAAAGCTCTCCATGTGCTTCCTGAGGTACTTCCCAGGGGCACTGCTCAGACACCAGAGCTCAAACTGCAGCAGCTGAGTCCTGGAGTGCTGGATCAGCAGAGCTACGATGGCCAGGGAGGTGTGTGAGCATTGGGCAAGGCAGTGAGCCTGCATGTCGACACCAACTGCAAGAGCAAGGACTGGCTCACTTTGGAGAACCTGAAGGAAAGCTTTCTCCAAATCTTTGCTGGCCGATGCTGACATCAAAGTCCCCAAAGCTTTAAGGTGCACTGCGGATAGCAGAAGTTCTCCTTGCTGGGGATGTCTCTGGTAGCTGGCTGTAAGGAGCTGAACCAAAATTTGTCCATAGAAGCTTAACTGTTTCCCTTTTTTAGGGGATTTTTCAGATTTCTGAGCAGTCAAGCTCATCTCAGGAAGTTGCAGCATGGTTAAAGTGATCTCCTTCAGCTGAGCTGCACTCATGTACATGTGCAGCTCCTCCAGAGCCTGCAGCTGGTGAGACTTCCTGGGATGGACCTGGCTTCTGTTCTTCCCCACAGTCTGCAGCTCCTCCAGGACACTTTTTGTGATCGCTTCAAAATACTTGGACAAAAGGTGTCTGTGATCTGTTGTGATGCTCTGCAGCAAGGGGGCAGCTGTTTTCAGCAGCTGGAGCACCCCGGAATTGAGGTGAGCTGACAGGAGCTTCACAGTGACAGGGTTCAAACCAGGCTGAGGAATAGAGCGCAGCTCCAATGCCAGGAACCAGCTCTCCAGTGTAGGATGTCTGAAAATCAAGGTGAGTGTATCCTCCAGTGTCTATAACAGAGGTGACAGTATCACTGAGTGCATAATCACAGAGCAGGGTAAAAAATACACTCATTCAGCTGCCTGTTTTCCACAGCTTGGCATTACAATTATTGAACATGAAATTGTCTACTAGCTGGCCAGAGGATAAAAAATATTAATGAATCACAAGCACATAAATATGACTCTCCCAACATATATGATGCAGGATTTAGGCTGTCACACTGAATGCTCTAGACATGCCTAAGCTCATCTCCAGCAGAAAACAGAATGGGGTTCATCAACACATTCTAATCCCCACAAATTCACAGAACAGATGAAAAAGGGGGGAAAAGTCTCTCCTCAAGTACATAATTTTCACAACAAGGCTTTACACAGGGCTGAGGGGATATATTTATTTCTGCAAAGGCCATCTCTTTCAGGACCTCCCTTGACTGTGTTCCAGCTCAGGGGTGACACTGTGGGTGATGCAGCTGGGTGACATCTCCAGACAGTAGTTTTGCAACTGCTGGACCACACGCTCTATGTTCCTAAATTCTCCTTCAAGATCTTAACACCACCTCTCTGTTCAGCAAAATTATTCCCTGGAGAATCAAACCAAGGTTTTTTAACAGGTGCTTCTGTATCGAGGGATTTGGTACCTTGTCATTTGAAGACACTTCTGTCATCAGAGACTGCTCATCCATACAGAGATCTGGCTCAGCCTGATGCTCCTCCCGTTTCTGCTGCTGATCCAGCTTTATTTGATTGGCCTGGCACAACAAGATGCTCAGCATGTCCATATAGAGGTCAACNCTCTTCTAGGGGAAGGAACCACTTCCCCATGTAGAAACCTGATTCAAAGAAAAGTCTCAGGTTGCCAAATGAATATTGATAGATTTTCATTTAC
>VZTB01015218.1:158318-175961 GCA_013397245.1 Thryothorus ludovicianus | reverse complement strand
TAAAAAAGAAGGTTTGTAAAGCCAAGGAAATAGTCACAAAAAATTATAACTAGTCAGAAAAAACCTCTTCCTGCAGCTTTCATGGTTATTTCTTTTAAAAAGTCAGGGCGATATTTTTTCTGATAAAGCAAAGTTCTAAAAATTTATTTTCAGAAATTTTTCATGATTCCCCAAACTGAATGATTCATTTCCCTTTGCTGAACTGAACCTTTCCATTTCGAGTCACTGTGGCATTAATTTCTCCTTGCTCCTGTTACTGTGCTTAGTAGGAAATACAGTTCAGGGAATTTTCATCCCTTTTTTATGATTTTAGCATCCTGGCAGATTGACTCATCACACAAATCTCCTGACGTCTCACATCAGTTCAATTCACTGACCAACAATGCATAAAGTGCATTTCTTGGAGGAAGACAAAGGCTGTGAGAACATCTCACGAGGCAGCAGGAAGCACACACAACCCCCTCAGTCTCCTGGGGCCTTCAGGAGGAATTTCTTCACAGAAAGGGTGATCAAACACTGGAAAGCACTCCCAGGGATGTGGAGTTACTGTCCTGGACGTGGCACTCACTGCTGTGGTCTGCTTGACAAGGTGATGTTTGCTCAAAGGTTGTACTTGATGACCTCAGAGGTCTTTTCCAACCTGATTGATTCTGTGAGTCCAGTGAAGGCACAGCCTGATCCACCTTTGTCCTTGGATGGACACCTTGGTTTTACCTGAAAAAGATTCACCAGAAAAGTTTTTCACCACAACCCCTCCAAAAGCCTTACCTCCAGCCCTGCCCCATCTCCTCCAGCTGCAAACTGGGGCCCTTGGCTGCTCCCTGGCCCTGGCTCAGCCCCTCATCCTGCTGAGGGCTGCTGGTGGAGCTCAGCACACCCAGCTGTGGGTGACAGTGACCTTTGGCAGGGGCAGGGCTGGCACAGGCTCCCTGCCACCCTGCCTGAGGCCTTTTAACAGTGGGATGTGCTCCAGCCTCATCACATTCACCTGTGCCATTGAAATGGGGCACAAGGGCCAGGCACCATCACACTCACCTGTGCCATTGCTACAAGGGGACACCAGGGCCAGGCACCATCACACTCACCTGTGCCATTGCTACAGGGGACACCAGGGCCAGGCACCATCACACTCACCTGTGTCATTTTAACAGGGGACACCAGGGCCAGGCACCACCACACTCACCTGTGTCATTGTAACAGGGGACATCAGTGCCAGGCACCACCACACTCACCTGTGCCATTGTAAACAGGGGACACCAGGGCCAGGCACCACCACACTCACCTGTGTCATTGTAACAGGGNTGCCAGGCACTGTTCACTCACCTGTGCAACTGTAAGAGGGGGAATTAGCACCATCACACTCACCTGTGTCATTATAACAGGGGAAACTGGTGCTGCTGCACTCACCTGTGTCCTTGTAACAGGGCACCCCTGTTCCAGGCACCATCACACTCACCTGTGACATTGTAACAGGAAAATTGGCACCATCACACTCACTTGTGTCATTGTAACAGAGGACACCATCACACTCACCTGCCACTCTAACAGGGGACACCACAGCACTCACCTGTGTTACTCTAACAGGGGACACTCGTTCCAGGCACTATCACACTCACACGTGTCACTCTAACAAGGGACACCATCACACTCACGTGTGTCACTCTGACAGGGGA
The DNA here is from genome assembly GCA_013397245.1 of Thryothorus ludovicianus. NCBI lineage: Eukaryota > Metazoa > Chordata > Aves > Passeriformes > Certhiidae > Thryothorus > Thryothorus ludovicianus. The sequence goes on along the minus strand of VZTB01015218.1, from coordinate 174,288 downwards.
CACCATCACACTCACCTGTCACTAACAGGGGACACCACGGCACTCACTTGTGTCACTCTAACAGGGGACACGGCTCTCACCTGGTGGTGGCACACCTGGCCGCACTGAGCCCTCTCCTCCCGCCGTGTCCCTGTCCGTGTCCGTGTCCGTGTCCGTGTCCCTGTCCCTGTCCCTGTCCCTGTCCCTGTCCCGGCTCCGGGCGGGGACGGTGACAAGTTTTCTCCGTGTGTCACCGGCCGTGCCTCACTTCCTCCCGGGCCGGTTAAACATTGACCGGAGCCAGGGCGGGGAAGGCAGAGGCCATCCCTGCGTGTCACGGGACGGTGCCAGCCACGGCCTGCGGTGAGGGACAGCTCGGAGCAGCCTCCCTTCCCTCGGGGACAGCGTCCCCGACACCTGGGGGACGTTTCCTCGGGACAGCAGGTGAGCGCTGGCCCGGGATCCTCACCTGGATCGCCTGCAGCCTCCTTTGTGGGCAGCGAGAGCAGCGAGAGCCGGACCTGCTGTCAGAGGGACAGCGGTGTGACACATGCCAGCACCGGCGATGTGACCCAGGTAAAGCCCTCCGCAGCCTTCCTTTGCTCCCCGGCACACCGAGCCCGGGGCTGGGAGATAATTCAGCCCTTTTCCCTGCCCCTGCCTCACCAGGAGTGTTTTGTGATCTCTGTCTCCTGTTCTGCTTCCTGGCATTTGGGGTCGGTGTCCATCGCGGGGTGCCCGAGTCACCGAGCCCCTCTCTGGTCCAGCTGCCATTCCCCTCGGGTGATATTATTGTTATTGTCCCCTGCCTGGTGGTGGAAGAGGGAGGGAGCAGGCTCAGAGCAGCACTGCCAACCTGAGTCACCCCATGCACCGGCAGAGGAGGGGAAAAGCAGCCCAGAACAAACCCAGACATTTAATTCATCGTCCGCCAAAATTCCCCGTTTCATCTGGGGATCAGATAATATATCCCAGCCCTTTAAAAGTCCATTTTGAAACAAAGTAAAACAAAATATGATAGATCCCTCCCTTTCCTGTTTGCTCTACTTCACCTCGAGCTGTTTACTGATTTTTGTCCTGGATTTGGAGCAATATTCTTGCCGGTTTATTCTTCACCATTTAAAACTTTGCCCAGCTCAGATTTCTTTGGTGCAGCTGGATTTGTCAGTGCAGGTGTGAAGGCTGCTGTTCTGGCTGGAAATCCTGCTTGGTGTCACAGCTTCCTGGGAAAGGACCCAGCCCTGTGTTTTGGATTTGTTTCCTGGTGCTTTACTCGGGTTATTTCACTTTGTATGTCAGATGATCCCAGCTCCTGTAGTCCTGGCTGGTTTGTGTGTGTGCCAAGAGCTGTCACAGCGACAGAAAAAGGAGAAATCCCTCCAGGCTGTGCACAGTGACCCTCCCTTCCCACCTGCCTGCTAGGGACTCCTCCACACCTAAAACATGGAGTTAGAAAGACCCCAAAACCTTTAAAAACGTGCTAAAAATAACCCAAACCAGCCTTTGAACGAGCAGGTAAAGAAATCAGCCCACGGGTTTGGCTTGAGACGTTGATAAGCTGACAGGGCTGTCCTGTAGGTCCCCAAGGTAAACTCAAAGCTTGAAAAACAAGAAAATGTGGATCAAAATGCCAGCTGAGCCTGCCAGATTCAGGACAGGGAACGGAGCTCTGGTACCTCCTGGCGCTGCAGCTGAGCAGGAAAACCCAGGGTGTCTCTGTGGTGACACTCAATTTTTAGGCACTGCACAGTGCTGCCACAAAGAGCATCCCTGGAGTCAGAAACACTTTCCTGACAAGAAATTTGGTCTGGCCACAGAACCACATCCCAGGTCCCTCTCACAAAGGCCAGCTTCAGTCGCCCAGATGAGGAATTTGTAAACCAAGTGCAGTCAAAACCTCTCCCACATATTTTGAGGGGGAGGAGGACAATATCTCAAAAGTGAATCACAAACACTGAAAAAGCAGAAAATATGGAAGTAAGGTGGTGTCTCACACCCAGGCTCTGTGTATTATTTCTGACCACGGTGGAGAGCTGCTGGTGGTTTATTGTGGGGTATAGGAGGCACCCTCAGGTTCTGAGGAATAACTCTGGGGACCTTCTTTGCACTATCAGCCTTTCTGAGGGCTCAGTCTGGGGAGCTGGGAGGAGATTTGACGTTCCTCAGCCTCAAAATGCAGCAGCTCAGAGAACGATTTTTCCCAGTTGCTCAGGAGTGACTTTAATGATGCAGCTGGAGCTGCCCTGGCCCTGTCAGTGCTGAAGCAGGAGAGTTCTGACAGCCAGGAGGGACTGAGCAGTGGGAGATCTGCAGGAGGGGGTTTCTCCACTGAAAAAAGTTCCTCTGTGTCTTTTGAAGCAGTTATTTGAGGAAGGATTCAGCTCTGCTTCCAAACCTTCCCTCATTTAATCTTTTCCCCTCGTTGGTGCTACAGGTCACACAAAGTCACCCTTGTCACAAGACCCAAAGCAGCGGCTCATTCCCGAGTTTCTCCATAAATTCTGTCCTTCAGCTTCTTCTCAGGTATGCAGTGACCACTGGTGGCTTCCTGCCTCAGGGACCAGGAGAGAATGCTCCAATGGAGAGCCTCCAGAAATCCATTTTGCTTCCCCTCATCCTGACTGCCTCGCTGCCAGGTAGGACACGTTCATAACCCCCAAGATGAGCCAGCATGGACAAAATGCTTTTGTAACTCGTTTTAATGTGGTGTAAATGGCCTTTGCTGATGAGCTCAGACTGAGCAGGCAGTCACAGAGTGGGATTATTTGAACTGTTTGAGAGGGAGATGTTTGCATTTCAAGCCTGGATAATCTGATGATTTAAAGTGTGCTTCAGCTGAAGGACTGAGCAGTGTGTGGGGTGGGGATGAGATGATGAGGCCATCCTCTTTCACTTCCAGTTTCTGCCTCTCCTTGTTTTTTCCCTTCCTCCTGTTTGGAACTGCTTATAAGGGTGCATCTGTAGAAAACTCAGTATCAGCAGCTGGTTTTTACTTCCAGAAGTAAATGCAAATTACCACATTGCTGGTTTAGCACCAATTCATATGCCTGAGTCTCAAAGTCAATTCAGACTAAAAGTGTCTTGGTAACAAAGCTTTAGAGACAAAGTCAATATTAAGTGACTAGTTGGGTAACAGAGACAAAGCTGATTTTTTTTATTATTTTTTAAATTATAGTCTAGCTGGAGTTTTAACAGGCTCTGATAAGAACAAGCTGCAGTGGGATGAGGGGAAAGGAATTGTCATGGATTAATAGTGAAAAGAAACAATGCAAGAAGAAACACTGAGATTTCTGAGTAGTGGAGCTGCACAGGGATGTGTGATATTCAACAAGCTCTTAAAAACCTGGTGAAGAGGAGGGAACTGTGAGGTGGCAGACTCTGCAAGTGGTGCAGAATTACTTAGGGCAGCCAAATCCAAAAAGAGACTTGGAAGATTTGCCAGAAAATGTCGAGATGCCAGATGAGTAAGTAATAAAGGCAGAGAAAGAATTCAATGCAAAGCATCTCTTAAGTGCAATGTCTAGTGGGGGAAATAATAGCTGTCTTGGAAGGAGAGTAAATTGCTGAAAAAGAGAGAAAATGTCACCATTTAATGTCTTCAGCAAGGCAGATAAAATGAAACTTGGCATGATGTAAATCCACAGGAAGGTTTCATCTTGGATCTTGGCTTTGTTAACCCTTGCATTACAAACAGGACAGCTTAGGTCTGAAAAAGCTACAAAGTGTGAGAGAGCTGTCCAAAGGTGGAGAATTAAAGAATCATAGGAGGATTTGGGTTGGAAAGGACCTCAAAACTCTTCCATTTCCAACCTCCCTGCCGTGGGCAGGGACACCTTTCACTGGATCAGGTTCCTCAATGCTCCATCACACTTCCAGGGTGGGGCATCCAAAGCCCCTCTTGTCTAGGAAGGAAGGATGAGAAGGCTTCATTAGACTGGAATATCATTTTCCTGCTTGTGAAAAAGAATAAATAGTAAAAATGCATTAAAATAATTAATTACATGGATATGAATGGTGAAATGATTACTCACAGTTACTCATAATGAAAAAGAATTTGTGGCAACCACTAAAAGTATCAGAAGATTTAAGGCTAACCAAAGCCTGTTCTTTTCTCAGAGCATGTGATTAAAAAGCAAAGCTCATGGTCATTGGGTGTGGGGGATATCAAATTATAAATAGGCTGAAAAGCCTAAAGAACTATTATCATAAAGGGTGGATCCATAGGTGCAGAAGCAATTTTTGGCTCAGGGAGTCCCTGGATTTCTTCTTTTTGGGCACTGGGAAGCTCCACCAGGGATTGCTGTCAAACAGTGAGTGAGAGGAGAGAGGAAGACATGCCTGGGGGCTGTGGAGAGGATTGTGTGCAGGTGGGAGGAAATAAGTGTTGCTGAGCATCAGGAGTCTGGTATTACTTGACAGAAACATCCTGTAAGCATTTAAAAATTCTTGTTAACATAAGCGAACAAGCCAGTCCCTGGCTGCAGGCTTTGACAAGCTCTAACCTACTTTGGTTTTCAAAAAGCTCAGCTGCAGGGCTGTTGTTTTTTTTTTTTTTTTAGGCAAACTTGATCTGTTTATTTATTTATTTATTTATTTTTGTGTATTTAACAGTCCATGGCAGAGCTGTGGCTGGAGCAGTGTGCCCGTGGTGAGGAAGGGGAGGTAGAAGGCAAGGTGGGGTGAGCAGGAGACTGATGAAAAAATGAAGAGAAAAAGGAATTTCAAAGAGGCTGGAAGGAAAAATATGTAGGAATTCAAACTGAAAGAGCAGAGAGGGAAGGAAGGAAGACAGATATTAGATAGAAAAACTGAAGGATGAAAAGCAGTGTTTGTGGAAGGGCAATATGGGTATAGAGGGGGAGATTATTTTGAAATACGATAATGAGGCTGAAAAAAAAAGAGGAATCATTATGGCAAAAGGATAAGCCCATCCTGTCCTTCCCTGCTCTGCATCCAAATAGGTCACTCACACAAGAGGAAAGGCAGAGCCAGCAGAGGACAGGAGGCAAGGAGGAGAAGGTAGCCACGTCTCAAAGCCCTTGTTGTTGAAAACTCCAGCGTGGAAGAGTGGTCCTTTGGAGTTTATTCAAGTGTGGAAGAAAAAAACATTGCTGACAAAGGGCAAGGGCAGTTCTTTGGCAAATGAGGTTCCCTCAGTGCAGGCATCATCCTGCACAAGGTGCATTTTCATTTCTTCACAACCTGCCCTGGTGTGAGAGTGAATTTGGGTGGCAGAGGAGGGAGAGCACCAGCTCACAGAAGAGTTGGGTTGTGCTCTGCGTGCTGCTGGGAGGCACTGAGCAGCTGGGACACCACAAACACTTAATTTAAGCAAATTTTCACCCCTGGTGACTGCTCATTTAGTGATGTGCCTCAAAGAAGGTGTCCTCACTCAGGTCTGTAAAAGCCAAGGGGTGGTCAGGGAGCCAGCCTAAAATTTCCCTACTGCAAGGATGGGGTTTGCCTGGGTGGGATGTCTCCCTGCTGGTGTGTGGGGAAACAGATGTTAAAACAGCTGTCAAGAGCTGAACACGTAATTCCTGTAAAGTGCAATGAAAATCTAGCCCGAGGCCTTAATTTGTTTAAAAGCAACCATCTGCAAGGTATTTTTGAAGCAGGATGCAAATGAAGCCAGCACTCACATTTTTCTCCCCAGTGCATGAGGCAAAGTCCAGCAAAAGGATTCCCAGCACCAGCTTAAAGGCATTGGCAGCTGGGTTTAGATCCCATTTGTGCCATGAATGTCCTCTGTGACCTCACACAGGTGACTTTATCAGTGTTTGTGCACGGGCTGGGCAATGGAACGTGCTGTGAATTCAGGACTCCACGTGCAGGGCAAACAATAAAAGCAAAAAGATAAAGAGGCAAAGGTAAAATCACCAAAACCTTTCAGGCAACAGGTGAAGAAAGCTGGTGAAACTCCTTTGTTGTTGTGCTGGGGCTGGGATCTAGATGGAGCAGTGTTTATATCCCATTCCTCAGTCCTCCTGCCTCCCCAGGGATCCCCATGCGGGGCTCAGGGATCTGTTCCCTGTGGGGCAGCAATCAGGGAAAGAACTTTTATTGCTCCAGCAGACATGGCTGGTGGAAGATGTAGATCCTACCTTACCTATGGACTGATAAAAAATAATTATTGTAGATAAATGATTAACTCATACCGACCTGCCTATACTGCCCTGAATGTCTGGAGAAAGCAAAAGAGACAATGATCACTGATTATTCCTGTTTAGGGATAAATTTCAAAGATTAATTAACAGCAAGCATTGTCCTGAAAGTTGCATCATTTATTCAGAGCCCTGGCAGACCACAGCTCCTTGAAAAGGTAAAGTGTTTGCACAGGCATGGGAGATAAATTCCAAGTGCACAGAGAACAGTTTGCATTAAGAAGGGCAGAGCGGGTAAATTTTAATTTGAACAGAAATATAATTTACTTAATCTTATCTGGCTTTATTAATTATCAGAATAGGTAAAATTTGCTTTTCATTTAATGTTTTGCTGCTCACACACAGATATACTTTGCAGACTGAGGTACATGGCAGAGGTAACATAACCCAGGAAGGTGGAAAATTTTTGTGAAGGTTTTTGTAAACATGAGAGGACTCAGAGTCAGCCATACACAGAACCAGGGAGAGCGAGGTTTGCACAGCCCTGCAAAACAAAGAAATGCTTGCAGTGGGTGGGAGGAAAGAGAGGAGCTATTTATACTAAAGAACAATTCCAGGCACCAGCCTGGCTGGATAGACAGTGGTTAAATGTGGGCTGGGAGCTGCAGGAGGGTCTGGGCAATGGAGCAGTGAGATTCCAGACCCTGTGCCCTGGGTGCAGTTCACTGAGGCACTGGTTGTCATCAATGAGACTGGGCTCTGGTTCCATTTGTACAAGCACCAAACACCCCTATTGTGTGAAAAACACAGTGTGACCTTCTCTCACATCAGCTGCTGACTGAAAAGAGAATGTTTTGGTTTTTTTTTTAATAATTTGCAGCTAATCCATTAATGAATAAAAAAACTAAAAAACACCTAAAAAAACTTGGTGCGAACAAAACCCTTAAAAATTACTTCATTGTCCTGGATACTCTTAGCAGGGGAGTGATGACAATGTCAAGACTTCCTTTCTCCTGGAACATAATTGAACACTTATTCTCAGGCCAGATTTGTGGGCACGAGGTTTTAATTAGACTGCCACGGCCTGCAGTGTCTAATTGCTGTCATGGTGCAGAGCTCAGCTGGGACCATTGGGGCACCACTGGCAGTCCTGGTGCTCCCTCACCCTGTGAGATCCCCCTGGCAGGACTGTGGGGTCTGCAGGGAGGGAAATGTCCATGCTGGGACTCAAAATATTCCTGGATGAGGCCCTGTGCAGTTGGTGGAGTTGGCAGTGGGAGGCCCTGGGTCCATGAGGAGGAAAGGAAAAGAAAACTACTTTGTTCTGGTTTGAGAAGCAAAACCAGTGAGACACTCCAAGTCAGAAATACAATTTATTAGGAGAAGGGAAAATAAAACAAAAAGGAAACAAAATACATGCAATAAGGAAAAAGAAAATCCCTGACAGACTCAGAATACAACTCTGTGGTTTTCCTGGAGAAAGGTGCAGCCTCTGCTGAAGGTGCAGTGGGGATGGCTGGGCCTGTTCTTCCTCTGGCAGCCCAGTGGAAAAGGCTGCCTTGGTGCTCCAAGGCTCAGGTTTTTATCCAGGGAGAGGGGCTCGGTTCCCCCCTGGCTGGAGCATTTCCCAGTGGGATGATGGAAGTTTATCCGTGGAGCCAATGGCCCATGAGCAGCAGATCTGTGCCTGGAGGGAGGATGGGTCGTGGCAGAGATGAGGAAACTGCTCTGGATGGTTTCTGATCAGCTGGGTTATCAACAGCAGATCCCAGCACTGCCCCATCCCAGTTCTAACAGAATAACACACCCCCATTACATTTTACACTGCAACCCATGACATTTGTTAGGAGGAGCTTTCAGCTCTGAAAAACATTTGCCAAAATTCCCACTGCCTTTCAAGGAGTTAAAGCTAAAGAGCTGTGGCACCCCTGGTAATCAGAAAGCCTGAGGAAGGCTTTAGAAGGAATACATCACAATGTATGTGATGAATGAATGAGGAATGGGGGAAAGAGTACTGAAGAATAAATGATGGGGATGAAAAAAATCAGTGGCAATTCAAGATATGGAAAAGGGACTGGTTACACACTCCTTTAATTATTTAAAGTGTAGGCAATTCATGTATTTTCCTATTTAAAAGTGGAATTTTTTCTGTCAGCAAAATGGTAGTCAGTGAATTACTGAAGAGAAACAGGTGATTTTGGAGTGGGAGAAGGAGACATGAAATAATTAAAGGCATTTTAAAAGAAAACCACTTCACCTAGGCAGGATCTGAAAGATTAGATGGCACACCTCCATCTCTGAACCAATTAAGATGTTTTACACTATCCAATACAATACAGCACCTCTGTTGGTGCTGTAGATGTATTTATGGGTGGATTTTGCTTCCCTCTCAGGTCTGAGCTTTTGTTACTCCATCACAAAGGGCCCTGAGAACGCCACAGTCCTGGCTGGCTCGGCAGCACGGTTCAACTGCACGGTGTCTGCAGGGTGGAAGGTGCTCATCTGGCTCTCCAAGGGCAGTCCTGTCCTCACTGTCATCAGCTCCCAGGGCTCTGTGGAAACCACGGAGCGCTTCACCTCCAAGAACTACACCAGTGGGGACGAGTTCACCTCGGAGCTGATCATCCACAACACCCAGCTGAGTGACTCTGGCAGGATTGAGTGCAGCATCCAGCAGCCCAGCGAGAACAACTTTGCCTTCCTCTCCGTGCAAGGTGTGTATAGCCACCAGCAGAAAGCTGTTTTATGGTGCTGCACTTAAGGGAATCCTCTGAGGAATTGCTCAAGTTATTCCTGGGAAGGAGTACATGCTCTCGTTTGCCATCCTTTGCCTCCTGCCCTCCTCATCCTGATTTCACTGTCTGAGGTTTTAGAGTCACATGCAGAGTGCCAATAGCAATGGTTATAACTGCCCCTGTTTTTTTTTTTCTTCTTTTCCATCTCTTATTCCTTATTATCCTGCAGCCAGGAAAGCAGGATCTCACCACCAAGCACCATCCATTTGTCAAGGAGGGGCTTGGTGCAGTGATGACATCTCATCACCTATCTGTAAACCTCCTTTTATATGACCTGAGCATATTTAAACCTTAGAGAGAAACTGCTATTTCATTATGTTGTCCTCCAGCTGGATATGTGTCAAGGTGGCTAAAAAGTGCAATTTCCTGCTTTTTATTGGAAAGGCACTGAAAGCTGAGACTGGTGCTTTAGACATATTGGGTAATGGGCCCGTGTAGTTGAAATATCTGCATGTTTCCATCATACATGTGGTATCTCTGCATTAGTAATTGTTTTCCACTTCATATCTCAAGGCATAGCTATTTCTGGGTAGCGAGATAAGATTTAAAACTACCAGCAGGAAAGCAATGCAGCGAAACATTCTGAAGGAACAAAAACATCTTTTCCCTCCCACAGTTAATGGATCTTTACTCATCAAAAATAGCACCTTAACAGTAAAAGAGAACCAAACAATTGAGATTGTTTGCGAAGCCTTAGGATGGGCTCCGGCTCCAGACATTACTTGGATGACAAATGACTCTTTGATTGATAAGTCCAGCTATGTTACCCAGCAAAGCCCAGGATCTCAAGGCCTCCACAATGCCCTGAGCACCTTAACTGTGACTCCGACGGACACGGAGGTTTTGACTTGTTTAGCTGACATAGAAGCACTCCCCAGCCCTCAGAATGCAACTATAACTCTTATTTTTGACACCTCCACCACGGGTAAGTGAATGTTTGCTGTGCTTTTCCCTGTCCTGTAGCTCCCGTGCTCAGAGCTGCGCGTTCTGTTCTGCTTCATTTTCCTTTAAAAATTAGTTTATTTGCAAATGGAATCCTCTGGGGTGTGGAATTCAGAGCCAGGAGTCACAGTGTGATGTATAGGTAGGGTTAAATGTACTTTTACCAGTCTAATGAACCATGAAGCCCAAGGTAGGACAGAGCAAGACAAAGCCTCTGACAAATGCCTGACTCCTGTGGATTTCTGCTAGGAAAACCAGCCTTTGCTCCTTGACTAAGAAAGCACCCAAGGAATTTAGATCTTAAATATTCATGATCAGAGCATGCCTGCCATTTTAACTTAATTTCTTACAAAGCCAAACCCTCATGTGAAATTGTTCTCCATCATATCTAATACCAGTTTTACCCCTGATCTGGAAAAAAAACCCTCCCAGTTCCTGCACACAACCCAGAATTAATTCTGTACTAACATACATGGAATTTTTTTGGCAGTGCATTAGGTTGCTTTTTACTGGCTTTCACTTAAAGAGATTCAAATTTGCTTTAATCCAAGCCTGGATGTCGTGCAAATCTCTCCAGAGCAGTTAGCAAGGCCTTTGATAACTCTAAATATTTTTGCTAAGGTTGTAATCATGCTGACAGCTCCTCTTGATGAACTGATTCTTCTTCTGCAATGGGTGAAGGAGGCACATACAAAACATCCTTACAGGGTATCAATGAGGGGTTTGGTACAGACATTTTGACACATAAACAACTGAGAAGATTGAGTAGCTGTGCCCTTTGTTTTCGGTATGAATCATTATTAGCAGGCCTTTTTCAGAAGTGCTTGCTTGGTAATGCAGTTGGAAAAGGTCATTTTACCATCCCTAACTTGGCCTTCTGTAGTCACATTGATCTTAATTACTGACTAAGCAAAATAGGACTATCCTGAGGAAATAAATTCCCCTGCCCACTCATTTGTGATGTTTCCATAGCTACTCCCTGCAAATCAGAAGAGGAGAAAAACAGATGTCATGAAGTACTATTGGTGTATAATTAGTGATTGTGTAGGACCAGCATTCATTTCTCTTTGGAAATTCCATTGTGCAGCAGCGGCAGGCACTCAACATTTGACAGGATAGGAGAATCTGAAATCTTTAAATGATCAGAATGAAATAAAAGCATGGCATTTATGACACAGGAAGGTATATAATGTATACATCACACTCAAACTCTAAGAGCTTGTCCCAGTTTTCATACACAGGCTCAATCTTAGCTGGCTGTTGGGAAAGAACACAACCAGCTTCAAACATGTAAGAAATCCTTCCCAAAACTACTGAAATATTAATTTTCCCCTTCACTTAAAAGCTGTGGGGGAAACAAATTCCTCCTTATCCTTCTCAAGCAATACAAGAACTACTGAAAATCTGAGCCCTCTGCAGCCACCAGCCCCTGGCGAGGGAATGTCCAACCTTCCTGCACCTCTGGGTCAGTCTTTCCACAAAAAATGATGCATTTTTATGTCATTCACTCTTCCTACAGTGGTGTTTGGCTGGGCCTGAAATTTGGGAACTCCTACAGAGTTATCCCAGGAGATGCAGCCACAGAGCTGTTACTAGAAATGGGATCCATGCTGGAGTTCCTTTGCTGGCTCCAAGCTGTCTTTGGCTTTGGTGTTGAATTCCTGTGGCTTTTGACCTGCAGAAGTTGAGGACAGAGAGTCTCCCATGAGCCTGGGCATCCTTTGCTTTTGAACTCAGCCAGAAAGCTCCAAAGGGTCCACGAAGCCACGTGCAGATTTTTCCAGTCTCTCATTCCTCACTGGTCACCTGCACCTGCCCAGGAAGCTCCCCTTTACTGCAGACACTTTGTCAGAGTCAATGTTTGGACAACTTTGGGAGGAGCCAGAGGTTGGGATGGCAGCAGAGGATGGGCCCTGTGGAATGAGGAAGTAGCTCTGTCCACACTAAACACTTAATGGAGCTTGGTTTGGATTTCCTGATGGACTCAAAGGGATTTAATACCTTCACATGCCCCTCCCTTGCAGCCCTGCTTGTGTGTTCACCTCATTCATACCCAGCTCCAGCCAGATCCAATTTCTTTCTGCATCCTCCAAAACTGCAGAGACACAAAAATGCTGAAGCTCTGGGGGTGTTTGTGTTGTACCCTGTCCTTCTGGCTTCGGTTCCATAAATCTCTTGGCACAACCTGACCCTGACAGGGAGGGAAATACCTTGGTGTGGCAGCCAGCCTGCAGGAAGGGGCTGGTGCAGGTGTGGTTAGCTCCTCCCTTCTCACTAGGGTTAAGCTTTCCCCTCTAGCTAAATATAAATCATTTGTATTTTAATATTTTAGTCATCTTGAAATCCCCATGGCATCTCTATGGAACAAAATGTACTAAAATGTAGATCTCTATTGCAGTACTTCTAGATAAAAATACTATGAACAAGTTTATCATCAGCTGATGGCAGCCTAAAGGATATACTGCTATTTTTCAGGTTACTGAGTGCTTGGTTTTTTTCCTAGTAGAAGAAATTCCAAACATGCTGGTTGAGAATTAGTATCAAAGAAGACTGGAACAAATTGCTTAATGACAATGACCTGAGCTTTGGAGAATGCAGATTCCTGGCAGAGGTTCAAGCTTTGTAGGAGGCTCTGGCACTGGATCTTTTCAGTCTGAAACCTCCAAACCCCAAACACAAACCCAGGAAGATTTGTAGATAGAAAGGGTTTCATTTATTCCCTGGTTCCCACATCAGGGAAATTGCTCTGACCTTGAGCAGCTCCCAGTCACCCTCATCCCTGGGGTACCTTTCCCAGAGGCTGGCAGCCACCTGTGGCCTTGGGAGCTCCAGTGAGGAAAAGACAATCACAAACCCATGGGACAGAGCTGTGCCAAAGCTGGATGTGTCTCACACCTGTAGTCTGGGTTGGAAGATGGTTTCTGAACAGCTCCCAAAAGTGTTTTGGGCTGCTTTCCAAAGAGAAGCCAAATTGGAGGTGCTTCTGGAATAATTGGTCAAACCAAGGGGCAGGATGATCTGACAAGCAGAACTGGCATCTTCCTTTACATCCAGCTGCCTGAGAAATATTCCCCATCCCTGGAAGTGCCCATGACCAGACCTTGGACCAGCCTGGGATGGTGGAAAATGTCCCTGCCCATGGCAGGGGGTGGAATTGAGTGATCTTTGAGGTCCCTTCCAACCCAAATCATTCCATGATTCTGTAATTATAAATGCAAGACATTTTTAAAATTCTGCACACGTGGGAGCCCTGTTTGGTCATAGCAACAGATTTCAGCAAGACATTGAATTATCCTTAAATCCCCTCATTTAACCCTGTAGATTACAGCAAAGATGAAGGAATGAGCTAAATGTGAGAATGCTGTAGAGAAGATGGGTCAGTGGCTGTGTGGTGCTCTTTAAGTAGGGAACAATCTTCCCACCAAGCACATCCCAAAATCAAACACTTGTTGAAATCATTGAGAGAAATCTCAAGACAGAATTGATTAGAAAATCACTTTACCAGGCTAGAGATCACCAAGTGTACTAATCACCTACAACTCTTGCTGTGGTTTGTGGGGAGAAATGAACATTTTTTTCCAAGCAGATCAGCTTTTTAAAAGGGACACATCCACAAATTAATTGTAACCCAGAATACCCGTTTTTTCTCCTCTGAAAAGAGCAGCCAGGCAAGACACTCAATATCTGCAGCAGGGACTCCTAAACTGAATCTTAACACCTCTCCCCAAATATCTCCAAAGGATTCTGGGAGGCCCAGCATAATTATAAAATAAAGTTAAGTCTGAAGATTGCAACCCTGTGCTTTTCAGAAGAGAAGTAGCAGTGGGAGAAGTTTCAACTGCAATAAAGGATTTGAATTTGGGAATATAAATATAAGAAATACAGAGTCTGTCATTTGGAAAGCACAGACTCCTGGTTAAATATTCACCAAGCACCTAATAGCATCTCACAGAAGAGGTAAATATGCTGAAAAGGATGTTTTGAGGCTCTGATAGTCCAATGTTTCTCCGTTTAATTTAACAGAAAATGATTACAGTGAAGACAACAGGAACACGTGGGTTATTGTACTTGCAGTTGTGCTTTCATTTCTTGGTATTGTTCTCCTGATCGTTCTTGTTGTGGTTGCTGTGCGCTGCTACCTAAAGAGGAGAGGTGAGTGGACCTTCACAGCTGGTCTGTACATCAAAAAAGGGTTTTGATTAGGCATAATTCTCCTTGTGTCAGCTCTGATGCTGCACAAAAGGACCTGTAAGCAGAAAGCTGAGCAGGAAGATCCTGTATAAGTTTGTCCTTAATTTCACCGTCATGTTTCTCTCATAAATTTATTCAATCAGTGCCAGCCCTTCACATTAACTCCCAGGGGGGTCATGCTTTTTGGGAGTATATTCAATTTTAAAGGCATTTTAAGGTTCTTTATTGAAGAATATTTTCAGTGCTGTTTGTCTAATTCCATTTTCCATGTCAAGTGCTCTACAGGGCTGCCCAATTTTGCAAACAGGGTGTAGAGATGCTCCTGTGTTAGCTGGAACTTAGGGCATGCTCTTAGAGAACTTACAGAAGTTTTAAATTTTAATTTCCCACATTTTAAACACTTTTTTTTTCTTTCATTCTCAGGATCTACTTACCAAAATGAAATGAGGTAAGTCAGATGATGTGGGGAAACTTTTTGTGTCCTCTGGACTCTTTGAGGCTCTGCAGGGTGGCAAGAGGGATGTGGCAGTGTCCTTGTCCTGGCATCCCTCATCCCCCAACCCATGGTGCTGCCAGGCTGTGTGGGCTTGTGGGGACAGCAGAGGGATGGGGGGCAGCATCCAGGGATGGGGTAAAATCCAGGGAAAGGGGGCTGACCTAGGGGTGGAAGGTGAGCACCAGGGCTCACAGCAGCCTGGGAACACTGATCCCACAGCAGTGAAAAACCCACCAAAACCTCATCAAAACCACATTAAAATTCCATCAAAACCCCACCAAAACCCTATCAAAAACCATCAAAACCCCACCAAAACCTCATAAAACCTCACCAAAATCCCATCAAAACTGCACCAAAACCCCACCAAAGCCCCATGAAAACCCCACCAAAACCTTCTCAAAATCTCATCAAAACTGCTCTAAAACCCCACCAAAACCCCATCAAAACTGCTCTAAAACCCCATCAAAATCCCATTAAAACTGCACAAAAACCACATCAAAACCCCATGAAAACTACACAAAAACCTCACCAAAACCCCACCGAAACCTCACCAAAACCCCACCAAAACCTCATCAAAACCCCATGAAAACCCCATAAAAACCACACCAAAACCCCACCAAAACCCCATCAAAACCACATTAAAATCCCATCAAAACCCCACCAAAACCCTATCAAAAATCATCAAAACCCCACCAAAACCTCATAAAACCTCACCAAAATCCCATCAAAACTGCACCAAAACCCCACCAAAATTTCATCAAAACCCCATTGAAACCCCAGCAAACTGCCATCAAAACCTCACCAAAGCCCCACCAAAACCCCATCAAAATCCCATAAAAACCCCACCAAAACCTCATAAAAAGCTCATCAAAATCCCATCAAAACTCCATCAAAACTTCACCAAAACCCCATCAAACCCCCACCAAAACCCCACCAAAATCTCATCAAAACCTCACCAAAGCCCCACCAAAACCCCATCAAAATCCCATAAAAACCCCACCAAAACCTCATAAAAAGCTCATCAAAATCCCATCAAAACTCCATCAAAACTTCACCAAAACCCCATCAAACCCCCACCAAAACCCCACCAAAATCTCATCAAAACCTCACCAAAGCCCCACCAAAACCCCATCAAAATCCCATAAAAACCCCACCAAAACCTCATAAAAAGCTCATCAAAATCCCATCAAAACTCCATCAAAACTTCACCAAAACCCCATCAAACCCCCACCAAAACCCCACCAAAATCTCATCAAAACCTCACCAAAGCCCCACCAAAACCCCATCAAAATCCCATAAAAACCCCACCAAAACCTCATAAAAAGCTCATCAAAATCCCATCAAAACTCCATCAAAACTTCACCAAAACCCCATCAAACCCCCACCAAAACCCCACCAAAATCTCATCAAAACCTCACCAAAGCCCCACCAAAACCCCTTCAGAACCCCATCAAAATCCCATA
>VZTB01015218.1:124336-145869 GCA_013397245.1 Thryothorus ludovicianus | reverse complement strand
AGCTCCAGCTCCTTTTTGTATCCCAAATTCTGGGCTGGGGCAGCTCTGCACCTGGGGGCTCACCTGAGCACAGGGACAGAATTCCCTCCCTGAATCTCCTGGAGCATTGCCTCCAAACAGCCCCAAAACTGCCCCTTCCCACAACACAAATGGATGAACTTTCTGATTAAAGTCTTTTTTTTTTCCTTTAGCAAATCTGGTGCAATAGAATATTTTCCTGCAGTAAGTTCTGGGAAATATTCTCACCTCACTATTTTGCTAAACACGGATTCAAACCATGACCTATTTCAGGGATTTTTAGAGACAGGGTGCTCTTGGGCCCCCTCTGAAATTTTCTGGTTACTCAGTATGCTACTGGTTTAATATCCCTTATTCTCACAGACCACAGTATCTGAGAATATTTCATTTCCACAAATATAAAATTTACCTTTGGTATTTTCTCAGATTGTTTTTTCCCATTCTATTTGAAAATTTGTTATTTTGGTGGGAGAGGTAGTAGAGAGCTTCTCTGCTCAACACCACTGACGTCTTTGGGCAAGAAATTAAGTGCAGCAGAGGGATCTTTAAAAAAAAGGTCCTTGAGCAGAGCCAGGCAATGCTGTTACTTCCCAAAGTACCTCTCTCTGCAAAAATAAACAGTAAAGAAGGGTAAATTTAGAAAACAGCAGCATGTTCTAGCAACAAGAAGGGATGGGAGGGTGGAGAAAGAGAGTTGTGTTTAAAACAGAAGGCAGCTGTCTTGTGAAATGCTTCCAGGATAGTTAAATTTATCCCACAGTGGTGCTGGGGCTCATTAAATACCAGAGACATGTTGTCCACATTTGTTATCTAACATTTGCCTCCATGTGTTATTCAATAATGTATATGTACCAAATGCATTATTGAAGATGTTTAATACTGGAAGAATACCAGAGCAATACAGACTGTACATGATTAATGCTCCAGAAACAAACCTCAGGAAAATTGGTCAGTAGTTAGAGAACCAAGTTTGCTTTGATAAAACATTTCACTGAGAACAACAGTGACATTTCCATTAATTTCCAAGGGATGGAGACCAGGTAAGGAATTGCAGGGAGGAGGTGTTGCTACTACATTTAAAAATCCAAACTTTATGTTACTTGGATGCATTTGAGAGTGAATTTTTCCTCGTCTTTTCCTCTCCAATGATATTTTGTAAAAGCACAGAAGTAATTAGGCCTGGAGATGCACCTGCACTTGTTTCAGAGGAGGAAAAGCTTTCCAAGGCTGCTGAGCATTTGCCCTGCTCTGATCCCCCCGGGGGCAGTTTGAGAACAGGCTGCAGTCAGTGGCAGTGGAATCCTGGCAGTCTTGGGAAGTTTAAAAAAAGCCTGCCTTGGATAAACACTGAGATGCTGGGAGTGATCTCCCAGCTGCTGTGCTGCGATTTCTAATGCATTTGGAAAGCAAACGTTCAGATATTTTACAGCTCAACAGGTTATTTCCTTTAAGAGGACCAGAGGAGAAACACTCAACACCACCTTTTGCTTAAAAGTACACACATTGCAGAGGCCATGAGGAGTTCTCAGGCAGGAGAAAATCAGATAATGAATTCCCAGAACTGCCAGCAGCGTGTTGCGTGTGAAGCTTTTGTTTCTGCTCCTCATGCTTTCCTTTGTGTGTGGATTTTGAGTGGGTTGCTGATGATGGATTTCGTGTTGCTGTGCTGCTCTGGGCTCAGGGGTTGGCAGGAAACCTCCTGGGACCCATTGTGGCACTGCTTTGCTGGGATCTTTTTTAGTTCTCTCCCTGTTTTTGCTCTCCCCTAGGTGCGGCCTCAAAGACGTACAGATTATCTGATCAGCCCAAAGAAAATCAGGAATGTGACACTCGTGTAGGATGTACTTCAAAAAGTTGCTTTTTTACATGTTTGGATGCCTTCATGCAAGGGAGAAAAGTTAAAACCAGTTCTCTCAGTTTAAGTTATTTTTCTTTGTTTGTTTTTCTTTTTTTACCCTTGTGCAATGAAATAAAATTGCAACCTTTATAACGCAGAACGTGATATGGCAGCAAAATAAAGGAGATAAATGACATAAATAGACTGCCCTAATTTCCAAGTGAGTTTGATGGGCTATGGAAAAAGAATCCACGTTTTGGGTCCCAAGGAAATCAGCAAAACTTCTGTCAGGCAGGAATGTTATGTTACAGCAAGCTCAAGGACTGGAAATGCAAGATATTTATTATTTCGGAAAAAGTGGTTAATAATAATAATAATGGTTAATGCAATATCTACACTTTTAAATACATTTTATGTACAGCTGATCATCTTGAGCTTTCAGATCAACAACATTTTTCCATTCCCATTCTGCAGTAAGATCAAGGGAAGTTTTCATGAGGGTTGCTTCAAAGTTTCTGACAAAACTATCTTTGGATCAGAAATGACATTTCTCCATTTCAATACGTTATTTTATAAGATGCTTTTGCTTGAAATTCCATTTCAAAATAAAACCAAATCACCCAAGTGCCAAAAAAAATCCTTTAAAAAAAAATTGAAATTCAAATATCTTAAGCTGAAAAATGTAGATTTGAAACTCTTGACTTTAAAGAGTTGTTGCTTGAATGTTTTATGTCTCTGTTCTCCTTGTGGGCTGAGTTGTGTCACACCAATGGTGACTTCTGGAATTCAGTTTGAACAGTGTTTTTTCCTCAGGGATAGAGTTGATAATGACCATGGGAAATGCACTTTAACAAAGCAAATTCTCAGCAGAGCAGATCCAGCACATGGACCATATCTAAAACTGATGAAATGGTTTGTGTGAAATTTTATATTTCATAATAAAAAACTTCAAGCTTATTATTTTATTTTTTTTTCTTTTACAAAAAGGCAAACTTCTTCCAGAAAAACAAGTTATTTTCAGTGTACTCTTCTTTCTTCCCACTCAAAGAAATCTGAATTATTCAGTGTGTCTCGTGTTAATCTTCGGTACAAACTGATGCAGGTGCTCTTGAAAGAAGCCCCTGCTTAGCATCCCTCCAGTGACATCCTGTGCAACAAAACTGAGGAACTTGAACCCTCAACTCAGAAGGAGAAGTTGTTTTGCATGTTTAGCATTTGGTATCTCCTTAACTCGTGCCAGATTTTGTGCTGCTGGTGGCATTTTCAGCCAGAGTGTCAGAATAAGTGCAGGGTCTGCCATGTGCTGTTTGTACACAAAGCTGTTTCAAATTCTGACCATCTACTGCCTTTCTATCCTGTTTGCCTAAGGAGGAGCATTGAAATGAATTTTATAATGTTACACGGACAAAAATATACGCAATTTACATTGTGGCATATTGAAATTGGCCTTGAAAATATCCTTATTTTGAATTAAACACTCGTGTTGAAAATCACGATTCTTATCTGATTCAAGAACCTTTTTCTGATACAAGGATTCCTATTGCTGGCTTCTACTTGTTACCATTGTAGCTGAAAGCAACCTAAACACAAATGAAAATCTCCTTTTTTAGAGGAATGTGCATTGAAGGAGAGAGGGAGGCCCAGGGTAAAACCATGGAGCTTTGGCTTTCTGTTCATGTGCATTGTTTAAGGCCTCCTGGTTGTCAGAAAAGTAAAAATAATCTGTAAACTGTATGGAGACAGTGGTTTCCCAGTAGCTGATTCACTGGGATATATTCTGCAAAGGGATCAAGCTCTACTCCTTTGTTCATCTCCAGGCCCTTGTTTTCAAGCTTAGCTTGGATATTATTTGGTGTCATAGCAAAGCAGCCAGCTTAGAACTGAAAAAAAACCTTTTCTCCACTTAATCTGAACCCTTCCACATCAATCAAACACATTTCTGTGTTGATGCCATGGGCCAGATGACACCAACTTGAGATTGTGTCAGCAACAAGGAGAATTCTGTGCTGGGGATTCCCCACTGAGATCCCCAGGCTGGGCTTCCTGGTGCTCGAGGCTCTTCAGAGGGCACCAGAAAAGCTCCCAAAATTGGTTTGCAGATTGTGCCTGGGCCAAAGCACTGCCTGGCACTCCTGATGAGAGAGAGGAGACTCGAGGAGAGGAGAGGAGACTCGAGGAGAGGANAGAAGAGAAGAGAAGAGAAGAGAAGAGAAGAGAAGAGAAGAGAAGAGAAGAGAAGAGAAGAGAAGAGAAGAGAAGAGAAGAGAAGAGAAGAGAAGAGAAGAGAAGAGAAGAGAAGAGAAGAGAAGAGAAGAGAAGAGAAGAGAAGAGAAGAGAAGAGAAGAGAAGAGAAGAGAAGAGAAGAGAAGAGAAGAGAAGAGAAGAGAAGAGAAGAGAAGAGAAGAGAAGAGAAGAGAAGAGAAGTTGGAGATTTCATAGCAGCCTTGTAGTACCTGAAGAGGGGCTACAAGGAATCTGGGAAGAGATGCTTCATCAGGAATTGTGGCAGAACAAGGGGGAATGGCTTCAAACTGACAGAAGGCAGGGCTAGATGGGATACTGGGAAGGAATTCTTCCCTGGGCGGGTGTGGAGGCGCTTGGAACTGTTTCCCAGAGCAGCTGTGGCTGCCCCTGGATCCCTGGCAGTGTCCAAGGCCAGGCTGGATGGGGCTGNCCAGGCCAGGTGGGATGTGGAGGCTGGGAGCAGCCTGGGACAGTGGGAGGTGTCCCTGCCATGGCAGGGGTGGCACTGGATGATCTTTGAGGTCCCTTGAAACCCAAACCGTTTTAGGATACTGAGAGATGCTCCAAACCTGGGAACCACGTGGGAGCCCCTTCCCTGCTGCCAGCTCCAAGCAGGGACAGCCCAGAACAAGTCACCCTCCAGCTGTGCATCCTGCCTGGCAGCTGGAAAAGTGCTCCAAGGTGCCATGCCCACCTCAGGGACCACCAGGAAAACTCTTGGGCACATCCCACAGCAGCAGGAGGAGGTAACACCCCCTGACTGCCCCTCTCACCGACTCAAACAAACAAAGTTTTTGCACCAACAGGTACCACAGCCATGCAAACGTGCACATTAACCAGAGCCTGGAGCTCTTTTCCCTCCCTGCCAGCTAAAAGAATGCATCCCACACAGCTATGGAACACTCCTAACAGCGTTGGCATGAGGTTAAAAAATTCTCATCGTGTCCTTGGGATTTATGGTTGGGGGCATTTATTTCCTCCCAGATTTGTTTTCTCTGGGCATGTTGTACAGCCTGTATATCATCTCCAGTACTAGCTGTTACTTATGTTTGCAAATAGAGCTCCACAAATAACAATACATAAAATACAGAGACAATTTTCAGCTCACGGGGAATATAAAATATGCAGGCACTTTCAGAAGGCACAGTAGACTAAAAATATTGAATTTCGGGCACTTTATGGAGACACCAATCTTTTGTACACATGCATATTGATTTATAATTATGACTTGAGGGACGTTTTAGTAATCTAGAAGTATCCAGCTTTTTACAGCTCACAGACTGTGCACAGTTTGATAATATAAAACCCTTCCCTGTTTCCTTACAAAATGTTCTAATTTGAATTCCGTGCTTGTATACACGGGGAAAAAATGCATTGAAGATAAACAGTATTTCATGCCACGGTAAGGTTTCCTAAACTTGTCTCACCAGTTTTGTATTTCACAGAAAATTCAGGCTACCTTTAATACAAAGCCACTTAAAAATAACACTTGGCTTCATGGGGAGGTTTCTTGTTTCAACAAAATGCACCTCAGGTTTGTGTGGGCTGAGTGGAATCAACAGATGAACTCTCACAGAGGAGTACTCACAATATTGACTGAACATTTGGTTTCTTACTGATCTGATTGAACAGAGCCTCTCTTTTCACTATTTATTTGGTAGAATGTACGATATATGGCGCTGCTAACCTAAAATACAGCATTTTTGAGGATTTAGGCCTCCCAGTGACATAGATGGGAATAGCTCTTTGGTTGCAGGGCTCACCATCCCTTTTCTGGAAAGGATTCTGCATGAGGCAGGAAAAACACAGCTTCCTACCAAATTCCCCAGCAGAAACTCATGGAAAACTGGATTATGGTCTCCTTAGAGTGTCAGAGATAATTCATTTTCTCATCCCTCACTCCCCACCCAAGCAGATCTTCCCCATCTAAAGTGGAGAAATGAGGCCCACCCCCAACTCTCCCTCTCTCTGAGTTCCTCCAAATCCCACACCCACATTCCCAACAACACCATAAAATTAATCCAGTGGCCTCATGGTAACTGTGTAAGTAAAATTAAGCAATCAGGGTAGACCAAAGCGGGCTCATATTTTCAAGCTATAATTAAACCCAACCAACCTCAGCTGCCAAGGGGAGAGCACAGCTCCCCAAACACCTTTGGCATCTCAATACTTTTCTTCCCAACAGCCTCCAAAACCCCTCCTGAAGATGAGGCTGAGCATTGAAATTCATAAAGCCACTTGATCTGGAGGAGCATGCACTCGGCAGATATGACTTTTATGATTACTCTCCTCCCACTCCCCACGATTGACTCTTGTTCCCCAGGCTATAAACTACCTGCCTCTTCCTCCCCCCAGGTGACAAGCAGCTTCATTTAACTTTAACTTTCTCTGTCTCTCATTTTCCGCCCTCTTCCCCATCCTTTCTTCTCCACAGCTCCCAAATACATTACCTTTAAACAAAGGCCTAATTGATACATACCTAATTAACATCTGAGCATTTGTTCTCAGCTTGTATTTAGCTCTGAAAATTGCTGCTTCTATTTCAAACCTGAATAAGGGCTTGCATACCTGAAAGTTTGCCTGATATTTCCAGCAATACCAGTTGATCCAATAAAACACACACACACACACACACTGGTGGCTGTGAATTCCCTTCATCCCATACAGAAGGACTTCAGGAGGACACTGTGCACACCTCAGCTGACCTTCCTGAACTGCTGATGGGAAAAAAAAAGAGAAAGAAATGGAATCCAAACCAGTTCTGCATTAATATGTCTGCAGCAAACCTCCTCAGCCAGCAGGAGAGTTCTCCATGTTGTTGTGAAGGTGGAATTTGACAGGAATGTTCTACACTGCTGCAGTTTGGAGTTCTGTGTGAGATTCCTGCCCTGAGAAATTCAGTTTCCTCTTACCCCTTCCTCACCCTGCTCTCTCTTCTTTGGAAGGTGCAGGTTGTATCAACTCCTTCCCATTATCCTGGAAATAATGTCAATAATCCTGTGGATTATTTATGCTAGATTAGCACAGAGAGTCATTTGAATGAGGCCTATTTGCAGGCTCAGAGGATTTGTGCAACTCCTTTCCAGCTCACAGAATCAATGTTTGGGAGTTCCCAGCACCATTTGGCATTAGCCCTGATGGCAGAGCTCGTGTCACACAGATGTTATTTATATTGTCTATTTTCTCCTGTGCTGTGATCACTCCCTCAAATGAGGCTCAAACCAAGTGCTTTTTAAAAAAAAAACTCATGTTCCAGCAAAATGCTCTGTTTGGTTTTGTTTTGGGGGAAGAATGCCAAAATCAAGGGAAAACAATTTAGAGAGGTTTTTATTAGAGAAGTCAACCAGATCCATCTCAGCCCTGCCTCCCACTCATTAGCTTCCCAACAAATGGGCCCAGGGACTGCTCCAGCCTTGGATCAGCTCATCTGTGCTCCTGATTCCCTTAATCCCAGTGCTCTTCCCATCAGATACTGATGTGTGCTCCTGATTCCCTTAATCCCAGCACCTTTCCCATCAGGTACTGATGCTGTGGGCTCAGGTCTCACTTGGGCTGTGTTTTCCTGCACCCTGGCTCTCTCCACTGCAAACTGCAGCCATTTCACAGCTCCTGTGCAAGGGTGAAGGAGGCTCAGGGCTCAGCTCTGCTGCCCCACAGTCTCTCTTCCAGAGAGGATGCCTGGATGGATTTTCCTTTCCCAGCAGAGCGAGGATTGACATGGGATTCAGATGCTGGGATTATTGCATGCCACAGGGTTTCACTGAGGTGTCACCTACTGAGGTACCCTGCTCCCTCTGGGTCTGCCTCTTGCCTGTTGCAGCACCTATGGAGAAGCCTGATCTTCCTGACAACTGCTGATCCACACTGGAATTGTGCTGGGGAAACAATTCCTGCTTGAAAATTAGCATTATGTTGTGATGTTTTCCAGTATAAAGCAGTTAGACACACTCAAACCATGCAGAGCATTGGCACAGGGTGCCCAGAGCAGCTGGGGCTGCCCCTGGATCCCTGGAAAAGTCCAAGGCCTGGTTGGATATGGCTTGGAACAACCTGAGACAGTGGAAAGTGTCCCTGCTTGTGGCAGGGGATGGAATGGGGGGATCCTTAAAGTTCCTTCTAACCCAAATCATTTTGGNGGGGATCCTTAAGGTCCCTTCTAACCCAAATCATTTCGTGATCTGATGATTCTAAAACAGAGACAGTTCTGTTAAAATGCCAGCAAATTTAGCCATAATTCTTGTGGAGATCTTCATCTTGGAAATTTTCAAGTCTGTTCCCCGATCCTCTGAAAACATCCTCATGAAGATCTAAAGTTACCAGCCAAGCCTTCTGATGCTGCCTGAGCTCAGAAAACACTTGAAATTCGATCACTGCTTCCCTGTCTCCATTTGCAAAATGAAAACTAAAAGGTAGCAAAGAGAGAAGCAGTGCCTGTGTTGAGCCATCAAAATTCACTGGAGAGGCAGCTGATCTGGCAGAGGAACAGTTACTGTCCTCTACTCCTTTTATCCACTGCCAGAGCAGGGGACAAGCCCAGAGTGAGTGGTTTGGGAGTGCTGCTCACCAGGAGTGCTCACACTGCTCTGCTGGGTGGAAGGGAGCAAAGGATTTGGGAGAACAGCTGAAACTGCTACACAGATTAAAAGAAAATCTACCACTTCCCCTAAAATTATATATAATGGATTCTCTGATGCTGCTTGCTACTTCTAATAATTATTGATTGTTTACCCTTCCCTGTGAGGGTGGGCAGGCCCTGGCCCAGGGTGGCCAGAGCAGCTGTGGCTGCCCCTGGATCCCTGGCAGTGTCCCAGGCCAGGCTGGACATTGGGGACAGCCTGGGACAGTGGGAGGTGTCCCTGCCATGGCAGGGGTGGAAAGATGTGATCTTTAAGGTCCGTTCCAAACTGTTCTATGATTCCATGATTACCTTTCCCTAGAGATCCTGAAAAGAATTGTGACATTCTATATTCTGTTGTGCAACCAAATTTGAAGACATTTTAGAACTTTGTATTAAATGACAAGTCAAAGTTCTGTTCCCTTTGCTCATGCAAAACCTTTGCTGATCCCAGTGGGGTTGAGTCTATTTTTAAAACTAAAATACCTCTCTTATGCAATAGGACCATCCAGAATTACAAATAAATGTACTCTTTCCAAGGCTTTCATATTTTACTTTCTCTTATGAGGTTTAAAGGTTAGCTGAGTGTATTAAATGTGTTTACAAGAGGCAGGTACTGAGGATGGAACACTGAGAGCTGCAAGGCTGGAGAGTAAAAGGTAAGAGAGGAGGTGGCTGTGGTACAAACACACAAATTTCCACTGCTCTGAGCTGGTACCTGAGAGCTGAGGTCTTGAGGGACCTGCTGCAAAGATTTAGCTGCTGTAAATGCAATTTTGAGAGCATTCAGTGCAGCTCCTCAGGGTCTGGGAATGCCAGCAGCCTCTGAAGCCACCTTTCCCTGTAATCCTCCTGTGCAGGGAATTCCACACTGCAGGGAATTCCGCCCTGCCCATCCAAGGGTTTGCTGCTGGTGTTGGAGGTGATGCTGTGCCACCTTCCCTCACACTGCTGTGAGAACAGCTGAGCTGGGAGGGAGAGCAGTGAGAATCCTCAGCCAGGGCTTCTGCTCAGCCCCTGGCAGGGAGTTTGGATTCCTTGCCCCCTGCCCAGCCCCTCCTGGGCTGCCTGGACCTTGCACCTGCCTGTCCCTCTGGACCTGTGTGGTCACCTGGGCTTCTGGAGGGTCTGGACCCTGTGTGCTGCTGCCAGACCCCTGGTGAGCTGCAGAAAAGCTCTGCTTCCTGGCAAAGAGATGTTAGGAATTCCTCAGGGTGTAAGAAAGATTATTTTGGGGGCAGATTTAAAAGTTATTTTTACAGACAACACAAACTAAGTGGATAATACACCTTCTGTAGTTTCCACAGGTTGCAAATTCTGGTGAGTAACCCCCATCCATTCTGGGCCAGAATTACTTCCAGATTTAAGTGCCATCTTTCCACCAGGTAGTGAGGCACAGCATCACTCTCTACAGCTCCCTGACAGGGGGCTGTAGCAATCTGGGGTTGGTCCCTTCTCCCAGACAGCAGTGCAACAGGAAATAACCTCAGGTTGTGCCAGGGCAGGTTCAGGCTGGATATCAGGAAGAATTTCTTCATGGAAAGAGTGGCCAAGCATTGGACTGGGCTGCCCAGGGAAGGAAAATCACCATCCCTGGAGGTGTTCTAGAAATGACTGGACGTGGCACTCAGTGCTCTGGTCAGCCTGGGATGATGCTGTTCAGGTAAAGGCTGGACTCTGATCTTAGAGGCTTTGTCCAGCCTAAATGATGCTCTGGGATTCTGTTTGTGGTCCTTGGTGTCCCTGACACAGGGGCTCCTTCTGAAACAACCTCAGCATCACTGGCAGGGCATGGGGGGACATCCTTTACCCAGAGGGACAGGCTGGGCTTTTTATTTTTTTGAGGGGGGACAAAGCTCCCTTTGCCACTTAACAGTGGACCCAGTGGTTGTAGGGGGAAGAGGGGGATGAGCCTTTTGCCTTCCTCACTGTGTTCACTCAGCCCTGTCAGCCCGTGGTGCTTCCCCTAAGCAGATGCCCAAAGAAAATTGCTTCAGTGTTCAGGAACCTTCTCACTGCAACTCCTTTCCTGCTGCGACAAAGCCACTGCTGAACTATGCTGCACTACTGCCAATAATGTTTTATTTCCCTCCAGAAAGTTTTCTTCCTCATCCTTCTTTCCCAGTGCTTCTTTTCTCCCCCTCTGCCCTCAATTTGTTTTTGACTCTCAGAGCTCTACTTGTTTAATCAGGATCCCAAATGCCACAGAGCAGGTGCCTTGACTGTCAAGCCCTGGGAGCAGCCACATGGCACTGCAGAAGAAATAAGGAAGGAAATCTATATCCTTTTCCCTCACTGGCCAGGCTGCTGACAAATTCTGCCCTGCATTGCAGATGCGATTCAATTATTTCAATGAGCCCAATCAGAAATAATTAATGAAGACTTTCTAATGCATGTTGGGAAGACCATCCACCAAAAAAGGGAGCTTGCCTTTCTTTTGCTGTATTGCTACAGTCAGCAGCTCACAGCTAATAAGTTACAAAGCCTTGGTTTACTTGATTCCAGCTGCTAATCCCTTTTGGTAGGGCAGAGGTGGATACAATTAATGTCAGAGGATTATGAAGGCATTGATGAGTGCTTTAAAATGGAAACTGTAAGAAGAGCCACAAGCTATGGTTACCCACATGGCAACACTTAAATCACTCCTTGGCCTGTGTTTGTTAATTTTGCCACGGAGCAGGATTTGCCAAGCAGCACCTGTGCCCTCTTTAGCTGCTTAATGATGAAAGTTCACCGTGGGCAAGTGAGTGACAGGGCACAGCAGCTCTCATGCTCTGTGTTTGCCTTCCAGGGACACACTGCCTTCAGCCACACTCGTGGGTCAGCAGCTAAGGCAATTAAAACATCAGCTAAACAGCCTGTAATTGCAGCAATTTCCATGGAAATTCCAGGTTTTCTTGTTTCTCCTGCTCCAGGTGCAGAGAGCTGAGTGTTCAGCCCACGCTGCCTGAGTTTATGTTATGCTGGAGACCCCAAAGGTAAGAGTTCCCTGAACTCAGTTTGCTCAATTTGTTGTTTTCTGCTTCTCAGCCACAGCTGTCAAATGACCAGATTTGATAGCACAGGGTTGTGTCTTTTTATTCCTGTCAGGGAACAAGAAGATTTTATGAAGGCCTGAAAACCAAAGTAAAAGGTCAATTGGCATAATCAGCAATTTAAGTAATAAATCTATTATCATGCTTTCAATTTCATTAGCCAATTAATGACTCCAGCCCTTGGGTTAGAAGTAGCATTTCAGCGTGCAGGGCATGGTGATCCTCAATGGAACAACAGAATCCCAGAATGGTTTGGGTTGGAAAGGACCTCAAAGCCCATCCAGTGCCACCTCTGCCATGGCAGGGACACCTCCCACTGTCCCAGGCTGCTCCAGCCCCAATGTCCAGCCTGGCCTGGGACACTGCCAGGGATCCAGGGGCAGCCACAGCTGCTCTGGGCACCCTGGGCCAGGACCTCCCCACCCTCACAGTAAAGATTTTTTTCCTAATATCCAATCTAAACCTGCTCTCTGTCAGTTTGAAGCCATTTCCTCTTGTCCTGTCACTCCAGGGCCTTGTAAATAATCTCTTTCCATCTTTCTTGTAAGCTCCCTTCAGGTCCTGGAACAGTACAATTTTAATTTACTTTATGGCAAAGATAATTTATGACACAAAACCTCAAAAGGACACACATTGGTTCCTTTGTTCTCCAGGCATCAGTCACGTCCTCCTTTAAATTAGAAATGTGTATAATGGAACAGGGGGAATAAACATCTAATATGGAAATGGGCTTTTGTTGGGGTGTTTATGTACTTGCACATTTCTTTGCTTGACATTAATAGAAAGCAGCAAGAAACATATTGTGGCAATACTCTTGGTCACAGCCCAGAACTCTGCAGCAGTGAGGGAGGAAGGAGAACATGCTCAGAGAGGGAAGGACACATTTCAGCAGCAGCAAGAAGCTGCCTCTCGTGGCAGCTCTGCTTTTGTTAACCAAACCTCATTCATTTGAAAGTGTTTCCTTGAAAGACACTACTTTGAAGAAGACTGAGACCAGACACTCTCCTGCTCTGCCAACAGCTCTCCTGAGAGCCAAATCCCCGAGTTTGAGACCAGCCATGAGCCTTTTCCCACTGAACACCACAGATTGCACAGGTTAGTGACAGTACTTGTCACCCCGTTTTCATCCTGGATTTAAATGTGGTCTAAGCAGATAAGAAGCAAACTGTTTATAGATGCAGCACTGCGAGTGTAATTAACCATCCTGCTTAATGAGGTATTAGTGAGCATGTGTATACAGTAGGCATTCACCTACTTCTCAGTGCTTGCCCTGATCAGTGCTCATCACACTGAGCTCTCCAGAACAAACAACAGAAAATCCCATTAGGAAGTAAAGCTTCAGATATCCTTAAGGATCCCATAAAGTCACCCATACTGGCTGGAACAGGACTGGCAGAGTTTTCCTCCTGCACCAGGGTAACACAGGTCCAGCATGGGGCAGCCCTTGCCCTCAGGCCCTGGATTTGAAGGTTTTCTGCCTCCCAAAAATTTGGGCATACTTCAAAGCAACTCCAAAGTTCTCCAGCCAAGGAATGATTCCTGACCAGATGGCAGCAGGAGCCCTGTGTGTGTTGGGGCTGCTGAAATCTCCTGCTAGAGGCTGGAACTACACTGAGTTCACATAAAAGCCCTCTTTACTCACCTGAAATTTGTATAAAAATACAGTCACATACCTAATGACACCTGGCACCATAATAATGTGTTATTGACAAAATTAATACGCACACACAAACAAAAAAAATATCCAGGTTTAGGTCAGAGTCCCTTGCATACTGGTGTCCAGGAATTGATATCAAGAGTTTGAACGATGTTTCCTTTCTTGCATTCAATATTTCATTGCTGTTCCACTGAGCTGGGGAGCCTGATGACCTCTGGAAATCCCTTTTTGACCTAAATTATTGTTCGATTCTATGAATTGTTTTGAATTCCATTGAATTGCTCTGAAACATGAAACAAGGTAGATACATGCTCAGCAAAATGGCAATGTAGTCTGTAAAATAAGCCAGCAGGTTTTTTGGTCTTTCCTGGGTAAGAGCTCTGTTATTTAACACCCTTGCCTTCCCCAATATCAGGTGAAGTCATCTGTTCACAGTTGCATAACATCATTAAAGTTTCAGCTTCTGAAACTTTAAATACAAAGAGACGATAAACTAAATATTTAAGAGAACCTGGGATTAGATTCCTCTGACCTTCACAAACTCCTTCGAGTAATTTATATAAATGAACCTACTTATTATTCATACAAACACAAAGCATGGAAAAAAAGATGTAAATCCAGGACTACTCCTGTTTTTTATAGCTGAGATCAGAGCTAGTTTGTCCATCCATCACATTGCCAAGGACACTGTAGGGCCTGAACTGCTTCTAATTGAGTCCAAATTATTTTATTTCTGATCATTTGAGGGAGCACTGACTGGACTTTTGTTCTGGCCAAATCCTGGTGTGAATCTTGGACCTCTCTGTGCTTCAGGGCACTTGAGGTTCACAGGGGCAAACCAAGTACCAGGAATGCATTAAACCTCACTGTGCTTTTTTCCTAGTCCCAGCTAACATGGTGCAGCTATTTTTAATTTCTGTGCAGCAGCAAGTGTTAAACAAGCCCCACGTTACCTCACGTGCATTTTAAACAGGTAACATCAACAGAAAAAAGCTGTAGAAGCAGCACAGTGCCAGACATGCAGCCTGGAAGGTTGGAATTGGGAGATCCCACAGCTTGGCCTTGTTCTCACCCTCCTCCAGTGCCATCCAAAGACTTTCATCCTTTAGGAGAAAGGTTTCTGTGTCAGCCCTTAGGGGTGTAGCCACAATGACCAAAAAAATGGGTTTGGGATCTTTTCTTTCCCTCACCTGACTAGAAAGTTAAAGGAGAGGGAGGGGGAGGGAGTGGGAGATGCCCTGGCAGGGCACAAATCAGGATGGTCATAAATGTCCTGAAATTACCTCAGGGGAAACTTTCCTTTCATGGTGTGCAGAAAGATCTCTGAGAGCCCAGACCTCCCAAGATCACCTTCTGATGATGCTTTGGAAATACCACCATGGAAAACTCTGAACAAACTGGCACCACGGTGAGCCAGGACAGAGAACCACATCTCTTTTGTGAACGTGAATCTATTTTGGAGCTGTGCTGACCTTTGCAAGAACCTTCTCTTAATAATACCTCAAATAAAGAGAGTGGCTCAGAGAGAGCACTTTCTAACAAGGAGAGAAGGTGGGCAAGGGCCTCAGAGAAGTCATCAACCACTAAACTGAAATGTCACCATAAGCCCATAGGAAATAGCTAAATGAGGTGTTATTATTGGTAACACAGACATTGTAGAAGAAAGATGAAGGAAAGGGAACTGAGCATTTATTTCTGTTAAAAGTGAGGGGTCATCCTTTTCCATCAGTCAGCAGGGACTTGCTTTTATTTTCACCTCCATTTTATCATTTTTAACATAAAAAATTACAAAGACTATCATTAAAAAAGATTCTGCCAAATTAGCTGCATCTATTCATCATCTTAGGTCTTTAAACGCTGAACAGGAAAATTTTTTTTTTTTTTGGTAGCATACTTTATGTCATCTTTCCTTTCCATGCCTCACACTCCTCTCAGCAAACCAGTCATTGCTAAACGGAGAGATTTAACTCAGTGGGACAGAACTGGCTGTGTTAAAGTGCCTGGGTTTGGGTCTCTGACTATGCCCATTGCTAAATGGATATTTCTACAGGCAGCCCAATGTGTCTCAATCTGTTGTTGCACTTCACAGCTCAGAAATTAGAAAGTGCTGAGCTCACCTTTCCCTTGACTGGCTCAATTTCTGAATGTTGAGTAAATATCTTCACCTTGCTAGGTGGAAGAGATTCCACTTTGTGAATAAACTGGATGTAGAAAATAAACCTAGACAGGGCCTCTTGAAGTATCAAGCCCATTTCATGCTTCCTACCTTCAGCCAATATTGTATGTAACGTTAATTCTACCTGGCTGCTTCAAAAACCAGGCATGCAAGGGAAAAAAGGCTCCAGCAGGTGAGGTTGAGAGCTGCAAAAGTTCACTTATCAGTCCATAAATATATTTTAGAGAAGGGATTTAGCAATAGTGACAGACCTGCTCTTCACTGACCTTCTAATGTATGAGTCCTTACATTGATAAGGGTTTTCCCTCTCCAGCAAACTGCTCTGGTGTGATCCATGCCCTCTCCCTGCCCATCCTGCACAGCAGAGGCATTTTTGTGCCCTCTGAGAAAGTGAGGAATCTCAACGTGCTTCTGCGTGAGGGAAGAGCAGAGATGAAGTGAGTTCACACTTGTTTACCCTTTTGGCAGCCACTAACTATGCATCACTTGACCTGGTGACTTTAGCTTCCTTTTACTGGAATATGTTACGTGTAATTACTGTCAACACACCAATAAAAAGGTTTCTGAGTAAGTGGAAAGAAAAGGTTTGGATGTTTCAGCTTGATTATCTTTTTTCCTGTAAAATGTCTGGCAAAACTTGGGACTGCTATGACACAAAGATCAGAGGTTGTTTTGGGGGCTAAGCTCTCTCTAAAAGATGAAAGACAAATAGGAGAGAAGCTCTTCTAAACTTCAGCTTCTTGCTGTTGCAGAGACCAAGAAAAATAATAATCCAGCATCTCCCCCATCCCAGAATCATTGCTGGGTGGTGCTTGGTGGATGGGGTCTCATTTTTGGCCAAAGCAGCTCTCTGCAGCTGGGGTAGGAGAAAAGGATGGGATCCATGAGGTCCCCTGACAGGGATGATTCCTCAGCCCTTTTGTAACTGTGAACCTTCTAAATCCATTATCTGAACAGGGATTTAGGGAAGAGACTCCCTGAGAATTTGCCCTTAACCTCCCAAACTCACTGAAGTAAAGTAAGAGAACAAATACACTTGAAACTTCCTTATCTCTCCACATCACAAGTTATAATTGTGGAACTTCTAAATCACATTAATTCCTTTGCCTGTACAGAGATTGAAAATTGTTAACTGGTAATTATGATGTCTTTTTACCTTCTAATTAAGAGGGGAACTGCCACAGGTAAGCTCCAGGTAACATCTGAATGCTCCACATATTCACATCCTCTGGCTT
The DNA here is from genome assembly GCA_013397245.1 of Thryothorus ludovicianus. Classification (NCBI taxonomy): domain Eukaryota; kingdom Metazoa; phylum Chordata; class Aves; order Passeriformes; family Certhiidae; genus Thryothorus; species Thryothorus ludovicianus. The sequence continues at coordinate 129,052 of VZTB01015218.1, read as the reverse complement.
CTGCAGAGCTGAGCCAGACAAGGAGTCAAAGCCCAGAACATTCTCCAGGCTTTCAAAAGTTTTGGGAATTTGGCTTAAACTGAGAATGGCTTTTTTTACACCCAAGTTAAGCACACAGCTCTGAATGAAATCCATCAAAACTCTTTGGCCAGACAGAATTGACACATATATTTGGGTGATTGGTTGTATTTTTTTAGGATGGAAGATGACTCACCCTGTACAGTAAGTCATGTCTTGTAACCCTCCTGAGAAAAGACTCAATTTTTCAAATTATATCTGATATCTTTGTGACAACGGCAGCGATAAGATTTTGTTGGAACCATTGACTCATTCCTCTTGCACGGGAACAAAGGTTAGGTTGTAACAAAGGCCCTCAGGCCCAGATCTTTAAAGGTATTTTGTTGATTAACTACCCACAGCCATTAGCTTCTTAATTAAAAGGTAAGGAGGCATACTAATGAGAGTTCAGCTGTGGAAACTGTCTCTTTAGAATTTTTCTTGGGCAAATTAGCTGATGTGTCTGAGATGACCAGTCATCCATCATCCAGCATCTGAGGCTGTGCTTGTTAAATCTATTGCTGCCAAAGCCTCTAATCAAAGCATATTCTCTGTGATTAAAGTTGTGTTCCAGATCCTCTCTATTCTGATCCTCTGATCCTGTTTTCTAGGATTCAAGGGCACACATCCTTCTGAAACAAAAGCTTTCCAGTTGAAATCAACATCCTTGATTTCAGCATCAACAAGGACTTTTTTCTTTTGTGGAAGGTTTGTATGAAATCATTCCTTCTCTTTAAAAATTCATAGTGTAAAACCAGCAAGAGGCAAAGGTTTCACTTCACTGTACCAATTTAAAGTGCTGGGAAACTTCAGTTTTTGCAGTCACAGTCAAAATTCAAATATATTCTACCAAACAGAGCAGTTCTGCTGTGATGGAATGTGGAATGCTGTTCAAGGCACAGCCATATTTTTATTTTTTATCTTTTTGGATTTGATTTGAATTGAAACAAATTTTGACTGAAAACTACAGTAGCTGGAGGAGACATCTTCCCCTGCACTCTGTGGTGCTCCAGGAATTTGGAGCCAGGTANTGCAGGGGAAGATGTCTCCTCCAGGAATTTGGAGCCAGGTGAGAGTCAAGCTCTGCTCCCAGGTGACAAGTGACAGGATAAGAGGACATGGCCTCGAGCTGTGCCAGGGGAGGTTCAGGTTACACATCAGGAAGAATTTCTGCCTGGAAAGGGTGGCCAGGCCTTGGCAGGGACTGCCCAGGGAGCTTTGGAGTGCCCATCCCTGCAGGTGTCCCCTGGAGGTGGCACTCAGTGCTCTGGGCTGGGGACAAGGTGGGAGTCAGGCACAGCTTGGACTTGGTGGGTTGGGAGGGATTTTCCAGCTAAAGAATTTTGTGATTCTTTCTTTTCTGGAGCAATCCTGTGCTTCTGATCAAACCACTTCACTTTGCAGACACTTTCAGTGGTGGGATTGAAAGCAAAGCAAGACTGCAGTTGTGTGTCACTGTCAGTGACAAAGGCTGAGCACACAATCAGCTCTCTCCTCATACAAATACAGCACCAGAGGGACACCTCTCCTGTGAGGAAAGCTGAGAAAGTTGGGGCTGTTCAGCCTAAAGAAAAGACTTTAGAGCCTTTTCCAGGTCCTAAAGGGGCTCCAAGAGAGCTGGGGAGGGATTTTTCATATGTAGTGACTGGACAAGGGGGAATGAATTCAAATTGTCAGAGGGCAGGGATGGATGGGATATTGGGAAGAAATTCTTCCCTGTGAGGCTGGTGAGGTCCAGGCACTGGTTGCCCAAGATGTTGTGGACTCCTCACTCCTGGATTTGAAAGCTTTGTGGGGCTCTGAGCAACCTGATCTAGTGGAAGATTCCCTGCCCACAGCAAGAGTTTGGAACATGATGATCTTCAAGGTCCTTCCAACCCAAATCATTCCAGGAATTTTACACACACTTCTCCAGTTATGGATTGCCCAGTCTGGCACAGAAGAGACATCTTCAGTCCCCTCAAACAGGTGAAGCTCCTTGGAAGCCTGAGAGCCTTTCTGTTCCAACACCCAGCTCAGATTCTCTTCTCTCCTCTCTGCTGAATCTTTCAGGTAAGTGGGAGTAAAAAGCAGTAAAATTGCAGTCATATGCCAGCAGACAAGATTGAACACACAGTGAGTGCAGACTTGATGAATAAGAAGGTGGTATTTTAATAGTCAATTTTCAGAATATAATGGCTCTTGAAAATAGATTGCTTAGAATATTTTCTCTACTTAGAAGTGCTTCTACTTAGCTGTGCACTTAAGTAAAAGCAGAACTTTGGGACACCTTTAAATTGAGGGATTGCCATGGGTTAGAAAGGCTGACAGGGAAAGGGGTACCTCAAAACTAAAATGTGGTGCCATCAGACAGCATAAATGGCAGGGTATAAAGAAAATTACTGCTAGAGTTACCTTCATTGTAAAAGCCTTTTGAAAAGCTCAAGTTGCTGCTGCATTTCCAGAACTTGGGATTTGTCCATTTAAGATGATTAAGCCCAAGATTTGGAGGCATCTGTGTGTGTGTTGGTGAATTGAAATTAAGTTCAGCAGGTCCACACTGAGAAGGAGAGGCACAGAGCATTTCAGCCCAAAGTTCACCTCTGGATTGATTTGGCCAGCTATGGAAATTTTCTGCAGATTATGACATGCAAAGCTGGGAGGCAGGGAACAAGATTTAGAGGGAGACAGAGAACAGCTGCACCTCTGCAGGTCAGGGAGATCTGTGCTCAGTCAGGAACCTGTCTGAGGGCAGATAATGCATCTTTTACTGTGACTGCATGCCACAAAGCATGTAAATTGTCCTCAGAGCAGTCACTGCATGGAGGGCGCTGTCACCACCATCAACATCATCCCCCTAGAAGAGGCACCAGGCTGGGTACTCTGACACAGCTCAGCGTGCCTTCTTCAAACTCTGACCTCCTCCAAACAGGGCAGAAAATAAGAATTTTGTATGTTCTCCTGCAGCATTTTGTGAGAAGAGCTTTCTCTGCTAACCTGCTTCTCTGGGCACACAGCCTGAATTATCACCAGGAGATTTTCTGCTTGGATTTGCCACGTTTATTTTGATGGTGAAGGGCGAGACCGATGTGAGTCCTCTCAGAGTCAAAGGGACCTGAACAGATTTCCTCTCAGCAGCCTGTGTCTCTTCCTATGGGATTGGGAGCCCTTTGATCAGCAATGCTCTGTTAATAATTTATGTTAGCATTGTGCATCCACAGGGTGACAGACCCGTGGCACTCCTGCCAGAACAGGAATACTGATGCAATGCACCCACTGGAAAATGGAGTCACATGAAACACAGCTTCTTCAGGGGCCAAACTTCATCATCTTTATTTTGGGTCCTCACAGAGCAGCTCCTGAAGCTGCTCATGTTTGTTGCCTGCTTGGGCCACTCACAACAAAAAAACTGGGACAATTCATGTCAATTTTAGAAAATGCCAGATGCTGGTGGAGGTCCTGGGAATAGTAATATAATGAAAGAGGCAAAACTTGTGTCCAGTACCTCAGATTTCCTTTTTTGTTTCCCAGGAGGGTAAATTTTCTTTTCTCCTCCTTTTCTGGCTGACACACATGTAGAAGCCCTTACTATTTTTCACATCCTTTGTCAAATTCAGCTCCAATTCTGCTTCAGCTTTCCTGATCCCATCCCTACATATTTGGCCAGCTTCCCTAAAATATTCCCAGGATACACACCCCTGGTTCCACTGCCCGTGGAGCCTCCTGATCCTCAGGTGAAGGAGCCCAGCCTCTCCTGCCTCTCCAACTCCAAGGGAAAATGTGGTTTCTCATCAAATTTTTTTCCATGCCTCTATTAATACTGGCCCTGAAGACAGATGCTGGAGAACAGAAGAGGCTGCTGCAAGGTAGTCCCTGGAAGTGGGAGGGCTTGTCAAGCTCCTTGGGCTCTCCAATATAATACTTTACCTTTTTTATTGATTTGAGAAAAATTTGAGGGAGTTCAGTGCATTCCCAGAGCTAATTGAACCTATATTTCTTCACAGATATGTGAGTCAGAGCATCTGAGTGTGTATTGCCAAATATAGCGATTGTGCTCCATCAAAAGACGGATGCTGGAGCACAACAGCACACATCCCAAAGTCTTGCTTTAATTAACCATTCAGAGAAATGATAGGAAGGGCTGTTTTCCATGGATCTGTGGAAGAAATGCTGTATATTCCAACAGGAATGGCAGCAAGGCTGATGAGTCAGAGAGGAAAGCCGGGGGGATGAGCAGAGCAGTGATTTCTCTGCCGGGTTTATGGGATCGCAGGATGTTAGGAAAGGATCTTAAAGATTATCTCACCCCAGCCCTTCTGCCTTGGGGCACCTTCTGCCATTTCAGGCTGCTCCAGGCTCTGAACACTGCCAGGCTTGAGGCACCCACGGCCTCCCCGGTCAACCTGTGCCAGTGCCTCACCACCCTCACAGCAAAAAAAACCAACAAAACAAGTTCCCCATTTAATTAATTTAATTTATTTGTCCGATCTGCTGCAATAATTCCCCATTCCCAGGCTGCCTCTGGCGCACCTGTGGGGATGCCCGAAGCCACCCCAAAGCGGTGCACACGGTGAAAGTGAGGAAGAGGAGGAAAAAAAGGAGGAAAAGAAAAGAGTGAGATGTTAATTTTGAGAAATTAAGAATTTTAGAAAAGTTAAGATCACAGTTAGAATAGATGCT